>CM026184.1:15503848-15557592 GCA_014825925.1 Bombus breviceps
AAGAAAGAAGGAGAAGAGAGGAAAAAGGACGAACGTGCAGAGCACACGTGTGGCCCATTCGTTTCGAACGTCCCCCTCTGCCGACAGGGCCAGCAGCAGGGACGAGAGGGAAAAAAAGGAAACGGTGGAGGGTAGTCACGCTTTAGGGGCATTTTTCAGGAGCCGTTTGTCGGCCACCGTGTCCTGGTACTCGTCCCTCCGTCTCTTCGCTTCGCCTTCCCTTCTTTATCCGTTTCTCGATGGCTACGTGGACGCCGCGTGTCATTGATCGATTTCTTCGATTCTTCTTCGAGCCTCGTTTGGATTAGTCGAATTATCTCACTCGAAGGAGTGTTCGGACGATCGATATTATCGCTAATATTGTTTTCAATGTTCAGGGTTTTCGATATTGTATTAAGTATATACTCGGGGTATGTCATTCGATCCAAGCGAATATCTCCCGAGTTATATACGTTATTGGAAAATGTTTCGAACAAAGATCACTCTGCTTCGGGAAGGACATGTTGCGACGATCACAAATATTACGTAGATGCACGTGCATTCGAGACTGCAAGGTAACCTTCGTCTTTTCTAAATGGTTCCGTAAAAGCTTACCGTATGAAACACAAGTAACGATAACGCAGTGCTTTCGCTTTCGTGTTTTCCTTGTATTCCATACAATCTGGTCGATGATAGACAAATTTGATGGTCATCGTAAGGCGTTCCCCATGAAGCTCAGTAAGTTTTATCTGACATTTTTTTTCGAATAATGTATAGTTTAGGAGATATTTGCGTAAATCGATTAAAATGAGACATTGTGTACATTGATGGTGATCTTCGATGGTGAGAACATACGATAATGTTGAGAAACCTGAATATTCACAGTAATTATTGGTCGCCTAAACGCGCCTTAAATTTAACTAGGCGACTAGAATTCGAGCATCTTGAGATCTTTTTACCAGCGCTGAAGTTGTTATTTACTTATTCCCTCGAATACTTTCTTCTACGTTTACTCTCGTTTATCAAGTCATTTGACTTCAAATCGCTTCAATTGCTCGAAATACTTTGAAATGGTTCTTTAATGTGATTTAGCTTGAAATCTTTTTCTAATTTGAAGCGAGGCGTAATTATTCATCGCTCTAAAAGAAACATGCTAAATAACATTACTTCCAATATCTTATTTCCTACTGTTGATTCCTTGAACCAAGTTGTTTTTTCCTGAACTTTTATATCTTCCTTATTTCTTTGTTCTTATCTCCTACAGTCAAGAGTCCCACATGTACTTACCAAGAAGACGACTCTGTCATAGCAGCTGATTTCCTTACCCAAATTGAATTACTTGTTCCTCTTTTAATAGCGTTTTTCGCGCTTTAGCATTTCGTTACCAATAAATGATAATAAATATACCTATATAATTACTAATTACATCATAAAGATAATTATCTATAAGGCATGTTCAATGACATAGTTGAACACTAAAAGTTTCTAAGGTGTTCATATTGAGTCGTGAGATATTCAAACTTAATTAGAATGGCTTAAAATGGACGTCGTGTAACATTTGCGAAATTACTTGACTAATATGTATGAAGCTTCGCTTGAATACGCGTATGTCTAGTCATTAGACTTCAAACGACTAAGTCAAATAACATAAACCTGTATAAACGGAAACTTAAAGTCGAATTACTTCAGGAAATTTCTTTAAATTGCACGCGTTATTATCACCTTCCGCTTATTTCCACGTTATATACAGTCAGATAGTTCCTTTACTACCGTGACCAGAGATTTTCTGCCCTTTATTTTAAACGATAGATTTGTCAACCGGCCATCCGAACTACACGGTCCACTCGAAAGTACCGATACAATTGCGTGAGCCATCGGACGTGCATCCTGAGCATGGAGTAGATCGACTCGTAACCATTCGCCACTTCACCATGTCCGGTGCCGTCCATAGATTTCGCGGTCATGCGCCAGCTATTTATTACGATCCTGATCCTTCCAGATATAATTTATTGGATATCAATGGAAGCTGGCGAACGACGTTACTTCGTCGATGATCCGTGGCCGAGAGACAGCCTCCTTAATCATCGACCGTGGAAAAAGCTTCTATTTACCGTAGCCATGGGTTATCATAAGCCGTGAGACTGGAGGGTGTGAGATGCGGAACGAGGGATGGTAAGCCAATATCATTCCCCGGGGAAATATTTCGTAGTTGGTAGAACGGCGCGCTTAAACGTGTTTACATGCACGGCGAGTATCTTTTCCCCTCTTTTTCTTTTTCTTCTTCTTCTGTATTTTTTACCGTGTGCTTCGTTTTTCCTCACTTCCTTTTTTTCTCAAGTTGGTCCTTTACGGTTTCTTTTTACGGCCACGCAATTTTTCTCCGGCAAAATTTCCCTTCGCGACAAGATATGTATATATATATATATATATATATATATATATATATATATATATATATATATATATATTTATTTATTTATTTATATATATATATATATATATATATACACATACATATAGCATATGTATATGTAGGATATATAAATGAAGGAACTAGCGAGAGGAGAGCCTGTTTTGCCTTTCCGACTAAAGCCAAGATATTTATCGAATCAAACTTTTCTTGGTGGATTTTTACGGCAGCTCGCGAGGGAAATTGATTCCCCGCGTGTGTTTACGACGTCGTCGATGCGGAGGAAAAGATTTCTTATTTCCGTCGGATGAGATACGTTTCTCCTCTCTTCTCCGTCGACAGTTCTTCCGCGTCTTTAGATAGACTGGTATATCGGTCTTTGAACATCCGGATTGATGCATAACGGGTGTAGAGACGTTATTGGGAGGAATTTTGTGGGATTAATGGGGCGCGTTGGAGAAAATGAAATTTTGTAAATATATTATGCTGTAGGAAATTATACTTTGTACATTTTTTAGATTTAAGACAATTCGCCGAATGACGCATAGAGTAGGAGCAAGCAGTAAAATAGAGAGATAGATATCGAAAAGATGTGTCCGTCCTCCTCGTGAAAGAAGAAATCGGTCAAGTCTCGTATGTTCGACTTTGATTGTTACTTATATTTATTTTACAATTTTATTTGATCGGCCAATAAAATTCGACTGTTTCAATTTGCTAATAATTTCTCATTTTGTAATTTCATACGTGTTTCACTCCTTGCGTTTAAAATTTCTATTTTTTATTTTATGGTAGCTTTATTTATGAGCGTAATTAAAATATCTTTCTTCTTCCGCAAAGTCTAAACATGTAAGTTTCAAGTAAAAGCAGAATTCCCATTAAAGAAAAGCATTTTCTCATTTATGAAAAACGATCTCGGTTAAATGTTTATTACGCTATGTTAAGCTGTGTCTGAACGCGTAAGACTTTAAATCTTGGTCTCTGCATATATTTTTGTTTAAATCTCCTTTTAATCTAGTTTGCATCATTCTCAAACGACGTCTTATTTAAATACTCTATCCACCTCCTTTTGGCCTCCCCCTCTCCTCTTTAACTTCCCTTCTTAATTGTCATTTAATTAGCTAATTAGTTAATTTTAATAATAAGTTTAATAGCAGTTAAATGGTAATTAATTACTTTGAAGCTAATGTGACTGGGGGAAGGAATTCTCTTTACTTCAATTTATTCCATTCGACTCTCGTCACGGATACTTTTTATCTTCAACGGTAGAAAGGTTTAATTAATTGTTCTGTTCTTATCGGCTTTCTCGATTTTTAAACATATTAAATAACGAAATTGACAAAACATTTGCCGTTTGACTTTCTTCCTCATTATACATACGCCACGCTAATGTCACGATTCCCCAAACGTTCGATTACTTTAACCCTTCGTGATATCAAACACTTTAGAAGCGTATAAAAAATGAATATAAATTTTGGTTATTGCTACTTTCCACTGAAAATATTACGCGTTGGATTAATTCGAAGTCGAGGGTGCATGTTCAAGTGTATTCATCAGTTGGAACGCGTGTTCGTTGTTTGAATATTAACGCATCAAGGGTTGAGGATTTGAATCGACGTGATTTGCTTTTCAAACATTTATGGAATAAAAATATGTACCGATCGTCGTATGTTATTTATAATTCTTTTCTATACAGTGTAAGTAAGCAATTTGAGTTTGTCAGTCGCCTTTGAAACAGAAATATCTGAACAATAACTAAAGATTCATTCTTTTAACGATTAAAAAGATTTATCAGTCATGCAGGCGTGAAAGGGACATTCGCAGAATGAATACTTTTTGGCTTTAAACTTTCAAAGAGATGACTATTTTTTTTTATAGAAATATAACAATATTAAAGTGTAACATTAAAGAAATCATAAAAGTTGCTTGCGTTGAAAGAATAGGAAATGTTTTTCTTTTAGTCAAAACTGTTACAGATCATAAATAAAGCTATGATCATAAATGCCGATCATGGTGAGGCTGATAAAGATGAAAGTATAATGTGCAAATAAATTTGTCTCCTTTCTATTGGAAATCTTTACTCGTGGCATCTATCGTTTAACCACAAAGAAACATAATAGTACGCTTATGACCGTTAATGTGTCAATAATCAAGCTGTCTGTTGTATTGATCTTTATATAATAACCAAGCTGTCTGTTGTATCGATCTCTATGTGCCTAACCATTATATTATTCTCGTCTTTTTATCGCTCAGCCCGCAAAAGTACCTAAATTATTAAATACATTCGATCGACGGTAAAAATTCGTTCCTGGAAGATTCGTTGCATAATTTACTTCTACACGTTCATACTTAATTCGTTCCGCGCATTCATAGTCGATTAATAAAAACGTTCCACATCGATGCGCCATTGATGCAAGTTCGAAAGAATTCGCTGCTCTATGATAGAAATGAAATTTCCATACGTTGCATAGCCCGATTTGCTGAAAAGATGAAATTGCCTTTCGCTAGAGTAATTGCATTATATTTCATTCTATTTGGTCTATATCCAAGAACAATTTCGAGATGAGTAGCGAGATGAGAGGGTTTTCAAACGAATTATTCGATCACTAAATCGTGTCGTATTTAAAAGGGCATCAGTTTTGTTTGTTGGCACGATGTAAATCAATAAGATGTTTTAAACGGATTGAAATTTCTATCTATTTCAGTTTTATTTTTCGATCCTGCTTTTCTCTGTTAATTCCTCTCAATACTTTTTTTTTTTTTTGGAAATAATAGCGACTAAAAACAATCAAGAACGTTCGTTGATGAAAAGGTTAGAATTGGATGAAAAAGAGAAATTTATTTCCATCGCGATATTATTTATTGCTTTATATTAGATTCTGTTCTTTGCTTCGAATTTTTTGTTTGTTGGATATGACAGATTCGAGGAAAAAGGGTTAAAGATTTTCACACTACACGAGTGTTTCTCTATCCTGGAAATTTGAACGTACGCAATCGAACGACACGCGATTTCACGCCGATTCGAACAGACTTACGCGATTACGATTACGACTGACCTGATAAGCCTCCCCTTTGCAGCTGTTACAATCGATTGTACATCGTAGCCGATTGTTTATGCCAATGTCCGTTACGTTAGTATTCCGATTATCAAGATCTGTTCTTGGCTTATGTTACAGTTTAGGTAGTGTCTCTGATCTTTCGTTTATCTCATTAATAAAAGGGGGTTTATATCAATAAAAGCCATTCTTATTAAATTTTTGTCCGTTTCTAGGAGAACGAAACTGTACCATTTTAAATTTTCATCGAATAGATTTCAATTTCTTTTAGACAAAATACTCATCGTGTAACGTAATTCAGTGAAATAGATCTGGATGATACGGTGCAGTACATTATACGTGTATATAATATGATCGTACAAAGTACGTGCGCATATTAGAAAAGAATTGTAGTCAATTAAATCTCGAAATTATGGATTTTATGATTGATATTGCATCTGGAGCAAAACATTTCCAAACCAAATTGACATGTCCAGAAGTATACCCTTACTTGAATCGAATATTTTCCATGGAATAAGAAAAGCAACGAACGGAATATTTCAAAATATCACTGTTCTTTTCTGTATTGTCATTACTACACTGAATCTGTCTCCAATACGTGAATAACTGTTTAAGAAAGCGATGGTTATGACATTCTAATAAAATAAAACGAAATAAGTTTCATTTCTTTAGTAGTATTCATAAAAATTTGAATTTTCATGAATATTTGTATCCAATCATCAGGTTATGTCACATTTCCTCTAAACCATGGATTTTTATACATTTATAAGAATTTAAAAGTTGAAAAAATGTACAAAATGCGCATGATATGCAAAAATATAAAAAATATTTAAAGTGAACTATCTGTTTTAATTTAAGATTTAATGGTTGAAATAAATGTTTATACATTCAGGCACCACAGTTCTTTAGTTACGTTAATAAAAATATAATATTGTGTACAAATTCACAATATGCTGGTCGCAATCACCAAGTTAATTTTGTTGCTCGCACACTTCCACATTCTCTCGCCAAATTTCATTAAAATCGAAATTTTTCGAATGATCGAGTTTCCTCGTTGGTGGCCATCATTAAGGATATAGGTGACACCGAAATATAGCCTGATCCTCGAAAAGCATCTCGCGCCAGGAAGTTGCAATAACGTGCGATTACCGCATCGCGCGCGACTTGGCCGAGAAAATGCCGAGGAAAACGTGCGCCACTGAAAACGACACTCTTCAGAAACTTTTCGCTGGTGTCCTCAGTAGCACTATAGTATAGAGTGTCTGTTGGCACGTTGGAGCTTTCTTCGCGTTTAGAGAAACAACGGTCATGGAGTTGGTAGCACGTGTGCTTTTATTGTCTCTGACGTGCTTGGCGTTTGAAGGCTGAAGAGAAAAGTGGCGAAAATCTGATAGATAGTAGTTTTGGACAGATTTCTGAGAATACAACCTGAAGATTAAGATGTTTTGCTTCAATCTATGTGAGTACGATCATCGTTTGATAATTGATCGACTTGATAGATTTTGATTTCCCCATGTCACTGAATTATTTTTTTCCCATTGTAATATAATTACAATATTATCGCGATAGCTATTATGGTCTATTTGTAGCACAGTGGAACCTTTAGTACCCGTATTAACATAGACACATAATTGTTCGGACGAGGGAATTTTCAGATGATATGAATCGATATTTCAGAAACAATAAAATTACAATCAAGAACAATTACATACGATATAATGTAATATTTTTATTCAATTAAATTAAATTCGTAATAAATTTGTAATAAATTTATTTGATTAAATGTTTTATTCTTTAAATTATTTCTAGATCCCACATCTTTTTTACTGTTAGATCAACTTTTGTTCATACATTGAAATAGATTCAATCATATTCCGTTTCATATTCCGAAACCATCTAATAAGTAAGTCTTCTTTCTAATGTCGTCAACAGTTTAAAATAAGAAGGCTTCTTATCGTCAATTTCACTGTAATCTTCTTTTATTCAGCACGAGGACTTAAGATATTGATAACAATATGTATCATATATATACAAATATTTCAAAATTTTGAAATATTTTCTATGATATACATCTATATATACAGGTATACTTTTATTGCTGATTTATCACCACTACCATGTAACAGAGCATAAGTATATATTTTGCAATTTCATTAAAGTTTGTTCTACTTTTTAAAACACCTGAATAACTTTCAATTAGATGTTTCTGTTTCATGATGTCGTTACTTATAGATCCTCTAACGTTGTAGATTTTTGCAATTTTTGCAGCGTTTCCACATCTTCTATCAGCTTTTGTAGTATCCTTTCTTTTGTTTCAACGTTCGGAACAACATATTTCCTCTTTGATGTCAGATTACACACGATACTAACATGTACAATATTAGCTTCGTACCAAAGTAATAGGAAAGTAACATGAAATTATAGAATGGACATATAACAGTAAAGGACACAAGCAAGAAATATTGTTCCGTTTATATGTAATAGAACGTTTGGATAGTTCGAAATGTTCGGATAGTAGAACATCCGGATACTAGATGTTCGGATACGGGAGATTCGACTGTATCGTATTTTCAACAACGAACGTCTCTTCCTTCTCGACATCTCTACAAAAATAAGATACTCGTAAAAAAAAAAAGAAAAACAGTAACGAGGAGTCGAACGAAGTTTTACTTTGCGATAATACTTTCGAAGCAAAATAAAATGACGCATATAACACTAAGAATTTGTAAACATGAATCAAATATTTTCTATGGTAAGTTCGATTTTTAAACTCCTACTCTTAGATTTTTGGACAGATTTTTAGACACTTTATATAGAACCAGATTTGAACAATTTCATTCGCCGGTAAAATACTTCTCCCATTTGTATCAAGAGAACGTACGAATTCTGCGAATCGAGTCTGGCGCGTTTCTCTGTATCGTTCACTCTCTTTTCTTCTATCTTTTTTCTACCCTTGTATCGCGTGGTCCGTCCGTGTTTCAAGAGACAAGGAGAGGTCGCCTTGATTTTTTTAAGTGATGCTACGTCCCTGTCCCCCGCATGGGTTGAATTGTAGTCTAGCCCGAGAGGTAAATAACTTGACGAGGCTGGGCAGGAAATCGTGGGTGGAGCAGGCCGGCAAGGGTAAAAGAAAAATGGATCGAAAGAGTAGACTACGTTTTCCATGGGTATATACCTTTGTTTCGGGGTAAAACGAGTTTGAAGTCCAATCGATCACGCCCGCATTTAATCCCGAATTACTTCTTCCGTATCCGTTGTTCCACGTGCTTCGAGGCGCGATCGAACGATATCGGAGGGAACGAAAGCGAAAAACTATACCTGTAAAAGCCACCGGCTCGCTGTTAATTCCCATAGACCGTGTACCTTTTGCTTCCGGTGGATCCGAGTAGTATGAAATATATATACGTAAATAAAATAAAATTAACGAAACGCTCGGTAGGGCTGACAATTAAAGGTTAATTAAGCCGTGGTTTTATAGATTTCATTGTGGATCTCCGTTATGTTATTTAACGAGATGTGTCCATTCCCCAGGGAAATATCGAGATAATTTATAACAACCGTGATTTGAATTTATGACGGCGAAGGTTTTACACCGAGGAGGATATTCCTTTTTATTATATTCGGTAAGAATAGCTAGATATTAATTAAATGTATTAATTACACGTATATTGGTGATTACGAAGGCAGTCTATTTGTGAGTTATAGTTCTCGTTTTCGGTTGGATTAAAAACCAAAATTAATTTGATGTCATAGAAAATGTATTTAAAAATGTTTTCGCATTGTTATAATGTAATTATAATATAATTTAACGTCATACGCTATACGTAAGATTAATATAAGTATTGTAATCAAATAATTTTTTTGAATTAATTGATATAACGCGTCCGATTAGATATAAACGATGATGAAGGGTAAACGGAAATATCGTATTTGACAAAGATTATTAAATAACATTAATTATTGACGGTATTGCATTCGTGAGGGACGGGGAACACAGGAAAATTAAAAGTATAGTGAAAGTTTGCACTGTCATTGGTAGAAACAGTCGGGGATGGTTGTTGTGGATGATTTATGGGGATACCGTATGATCGATCTAATGTCAGTTTTATCGACAACGTAGCGAAGGAAATAATAAGACGTAGAAAGCAAGGAAAGTTTTGATTCCTTTCACACGGATTAGTGCAATACATTAAAAGACTCAGTGATATGATTCAGACTTGATGGAAACCCAACAGGGTATTTGTTATATATGTTTTTCTATAACGTGGAAACGATTGTTGTGCTATCTTCGCCAGGATACAAAAGGTGCAACTACAAAATGGTTTCAACCATATAAAATATAAAAGAACGTCGAGACGCGGCACAACACGAAACGATTCAACGACTACTGCTCAACAATTATCCTAACATCCGCACATCTTATCTTTTCCTATTTTACCATCTCTTTCACCTATTTCGGGCAAATTACAAAAATATTTCCTGCATATATTCGCGTATAGTCACTCAAAATCTTGAGCGGCGACGCATTTTCTACTCACCCACCAATCATCGACACTCTACATTCTTTCGGACATCTACTCCGCTCAAAAACGCATTCACTCGCAACCAAATGATCTTGCCAAATTTTGTAACATTGTATCATTCACATACTATTGTATATTATTACGTTTGCTGTAATAATCTCGTATTTACGTTATAACTTTTAATGCCGTGTAAACCTACAATACGATGAAACGGAGCACAAAGTTACATGCATAGCTCACCGTTGCATGCGCCAAGAACTCGTCACTCTCGTTTCAAATTGATGCCCCAAGATTATACAGCGTATCGATTGAAGTAAGAGAAACATTTTACCAGACAAGAAGTCTTTACATAACGTCACCTATGAAGTAGATAAAAACGTGGCGGCAAACCGATCCGTTGGAAAAAGCCGCTCTTCGATGACGGTAAACATACTTGATGGTAAAAGGTGAGGAGCTTCGCGACTTCCTTCACATCGATGGAACCAGAAAGAACGTGGTATAGAAAGACAAAGGGGCAGATCTTTAACCAAAGGAAAGAAAGATTCGCATCGTGGCCGGGGAAAATTTATGGCGGTTAATATAATAATCCCAGGCGAGTTTCGTACGGGATCTCAACTTACGAAGAGACTCGTGAATATAGAAAATTTCTTCCTGCCCGACTTATCCCCGGCCGAGCGGAATAATCTTCTTAGGTGATATCGTTTCGTATTTTTGCCGAGAAAGGCGAAGGTGTGGTTACATAACAACGACAGCAAACGAACTTGAACAAAAATGGAACAATATCAGCCGGGAGAGGGCTAGGAAGGAGAAGAAGAAACCACTGTCCTCCGAGAAACAAGCGGTGAAAAAACGGGAGGCAAGAGGGAAAAGAGAAGAAAGAACGAGTAACAAATGGAAGAAAAAATAGAGCAGAACGAGAAGTAGAAAGAAAGGGAGGAAACTTGGCCGTTGGGTGCAGAACGCGCTCGTATTGTGTGTATGTACAGATGCATATTATCGCTGGCCCCGATAGCCCGTGTGTTCGATCGGAACAAAAATATGTATGCACGTGTATATATTTCCTAAGCGAAGCGCGTCGGGGAGCCCCGGTTGTTCCTGGCCCTATAAAGCCTCGATACGCGTGCACTAGGTGACCAACGATGCGCTTGGATCGATTTTTCCATATTTCCGCGTGTATCGATAACACGCTGGCTCTCGGTCTGGCTAACACCCGCAACCTCCGGATCCTCCGAAGCGTTCCAGCTGCCTCTCATATTCCGCCTCTAAGTGGATTATCATCGTTGGGGATTTCGAGCGTTGGTCTTTGACGTAACGAGGATGACGACGATGGTGCCGCGAGTTTGAAGGCAATGCGCGCATGTCGATGTTCAAGGCAGCCAATGGACTGGTTGAAATATTAAACGGGAGCAAAGACCCTGTTCTCGTGCACCACGTAGCCGTGGTTCAATTTCTGCGCTGGAGGCGGTCGAACGCGACGACGACCAGGGCGAGAGCGGAAGAAGACAGAGGACGGGTGAGGGGGCTGAATGAAAATAGACGACGACACCGGGAGAACTAGGGGGTGGCAGAGGAGAACCCAGTGGCAGAAGGGATAGGGGACGAGGGTTAGGATTTCGATGGCATTGCCAGCGACATCTACATTTCGCGACTAGCTGCAGGGATGCAAAAAGAGGTACCCCTCTCCCACCCCACGACAGCGGCGCGTGCGCAACCCGTGAAATCTCGGTCCGTATTCGCCATATAACACGAAGAAACTTACCTCGATTCTGTACATCGCGGATGCTGCCCTGTGGCTTTCTTGCATTTTCCACTGCGCCCCTAATAAAGACTAGCATAACAGGGAACTAACAAGATGATTAGGCAAGGGAATGCGGGTCTGATTAGTTATTTCCCATAAACACAACGCAATCGTGAAGATAAGCACGCGTATTGGCTGAAAGTGTCACACGTATAAATAGGACCATATAGGAATCCGTGGCGATGATAAAGCGACAGAGAGCGGGATAATAGAGAGCCGAAGAGATGATTAAGCAAAGTAATGCGGGTCTGATCGGTTAGTTCTGGTAGATCCGATAAAATTGTAAAGATACAATCGGGGACAGAAATAAGAGTGCAGATAGCGGAAGTAGGTATCTATGAAATTTAATTGAGCTAGTAGTAGCGTTATTTATAAGTACAATATTTCTTTGTAATAAATAATTGAAATTAATATATGTACCGATGATTACGAAAGCAGTGCAAGTCATATTTAGAGCTTTGCGTTCGTCGCGTGAACCGAATTCTATTTAACGACGTTAAATCAACCTCGAATCAACCGTTCAATTCAATACTGCCTTGCAAAGGTGGTTTCAGACTATTGTATCGTAAATAGACGTAACGCAAAGTAAGTGATAAAATCTTTTTTACATCTAAATACGACATTAAGCAAGCGGTATTTAAGGAAGCCTCATTAATATACCTATTTTTACTATCTGCCCACTTACTTTTGTCCCTGATTCTAAGCATGCCTATTGGTCGAAAGTATCACAGATGCAAATAGAGGTACGCTTAACCCGCTTATTTATAAAATCAATTAACTCCACGAAATAAAATTTAATAAACTAGATTCTATTAAACTAAACTAAACTAAATTAAATTAAAATTACTAAAATTTCAAAAGTGGCGTTGACCATCTTGACCTGTGAACGTCTCACATAGCAACACGTGACGATGGACAATATAAAGCAGTATTTTTTTTGCCTCTGTCCCATTCCGCCAACCGTTCTTTCAGCTCTGCACAGCACTTAAGACAAAGCAACCTGTATTTGTATACATGATTAAGAAAATTCGATAAAATGTCAGGAACGAGAGACAGTAGATATTAGGAAAGGAGAATTAGTAATATTGTGTAGTAGCGATGTTTCGAAGGTAACTGCCTTGAAGGGTAGGATAGATGAAGAGATGACGAAGCAGCGGGAACGAGGCTGAAGTATACGGTGGACGTTTTAAGGGGCTTGTTTTGGGGATGATTATGCGATATTGAGGAAGTTTAGTGAAGTAGAAGGGGATGTTGTCTAACTGGTATAATAGGGTCGAGTTGCAGTGTTGGTTTTATTAATGTAGGAAAGCGTGTTGTTAAAAGTAACCAGGGGATTATTATTGCCTTGGGGTTGAAGGGAATACGAGTAAGTAATAATAATATCAATCTGACCGGTAATTTAGTACATGAAAATTACGATACTGGTTTGTTATCCATAAATTGAGAGATTTTAAAATGAACGGTAACAGTAAAAGTACAAGTAAATTTATGCTGATCGGTAAAAATATATTGCCGATCCGACAGAAGGATAATACATTTGCAAAATAAATTATTTTCCAGGATACAAAGGAAATTATTTTTGTTTAATTAAATTTATAATTAATTGATGAAAAGATTATTCGATGATATTGGGAATAAAGTAAATGTTAGCATAGTTTAGTTATGAAAAATAAAATCAATATTTTGGAAAAATGTTATGCGTCGATGTACGTTTGTACGAACGAGTCTCAGCGTTATGCATGCACATTTATTAATGGGTCTTGAAGTTAGAATGACATTTTAATTTTCGAATATACTATTGTTTTAGAAATTAATCACATTAGTTCCTTTGCATTTGGAAATGTTTAAGAGAACGCTTTAACAATGCATGCGATGCAATTAGAAATTAACTGGGAGCGCCCAAGCGTCTAGGATATTCAATAATACGATATATCAACACACGTGATTGGCAATTGCGGTTGCTTCAAACACCTGTGTAAGATAGACCGACCACGATATACGTGGATTAATACGTTGCGAGGATAGATACGTGGAAAATTACTTGGAACATTCTCGAGCACTAAGAAACCGCTAAATGTACTCGATGTCGTTAAGAACAGAGTTTCGAATATCGCTAAATCGGAATAGGATATTTCCTGAATATCTAGACATCGCTCGACTATTTCAAGAAAAGGCAGGCAAATGTTGATCTTTCAAGTATATGATTTCCTTAAAAACCTTACGAGCCGTCTTTTGAAATATCGTAAAAGTAGATTGAAAATGTAGAACGAAGTCTTAGTATATAAAGCTCTATTTCTGAGGAAATCACGAATTTTTAAATCTAACTCTTTTATGGTATTCGGTTTCGGGTTTGACGGGGAGGATTTAAAGGAATTTTAAATCCAATATTCTTTTATTTTCATCTTACCTTCCGCTTTAAAACACGTTTCTACTTTCCTCATATTTTACCACTTGATATCCCTGATTTATTATGTTTTATGTTTTTTTTTACACCTTCCAATCCAAATAAAGATCGAGAGGAGACGCGTTACTAGATTTCGTTAGATACTGTCGATTTCCATACACTTGTAGGAAGTTTGGAAGTGCAAAATTGCATAGACTGTAGATACATGATATGAAAAAAATGTATAAAATATCAAAAATATAGTGTTTTCTACGATACTTGGTAGGTGAAACGATTTTCTACTTAAGTTCTATCTTCTTAATTATATTTTCAAAAACATGAATTTGCACGAAGATCCGCGATCTATGTATTACGTATAATTCTAAAGACATCAAACACTTTATCGATTGTGTAAAAGAAGGAATATATCTGAATTAATCATCTCCGAATTTCCTTAGATAGCGTTTCTTACGTTTGTAATGATCGAACGTGACTTAGTCAAGCCGCTCGATTCGAGAACGATACGCAAGGCTTAAGGGGTTAAAGCTTCGGTCAATCACCGATGTTTTTTTTCCGGTCACGTATCGCGACACTTTTTCAAGAGGATTTTATGAAATACTTTTGTTCGGTCCTGTAAACAAAGCATAACGTGCCAGATAAACGCAAACAAGTATTTCATATTATCCGGGGACACGGTAATTTTGTTAGGAATGATAAATAATAACACGCGATAATACATTTAAACAATAATTTCATCTAAACTGAGTGGATACTATCTCATCTTATTTCTTTCCTCTTACATTTTTTTCCCTGCCATTTGTGTCGCTACCAACAAGAATACGTGTTGGCAAGAGTAAATCGAGCTACCCATTTTGATCGAATGACACGCCTTTGTGCGGCTATGCAAAAGTCAAAGGAAGCAATTGATATTCCAGCAGAAGAGATGAATATTTGTCGAACACCGCAGATTGTAGAAGCGTGCAAAGAAGAATAAAGCGAATTGAGTGTCGAAGTTTAGGTAGTTTTACGGGAAACTTTTTGACGAATAGTTGTTATTGAAAAATAGATTGGTTAGGACAGGGCTCCTTAAACTATGGATTGTGATCCGGTGAAGGGGTCGCGTAACAGAATTATGGGGGTGTCAAAATTTTTCCGATTGCCACGCACCAGTCAAGTGAAAAATGCCGATCATCTGTCATTAAAGGATCCTTTCATCAAGTTTTTAATCCTCATAGGGATGAAACACCAACTTTTTAAAAAGTTGCTTCAATGGATTTTTGCTTGAAATTGGAACAGAATTTCCAACAATTTCTAAAATGATCTTAAAAGCACTTAAAACAGTTTGTACTGCATGCCTATTGTAAAAAGGTCTTCACAATTGACGATTATAAAATCAAAATATCGATCAACTCTGAAAAACGTTGAAGATGTTCTGTTGTATCAAATATTCAGCCAAGATTTAATTCTTTATGCTAGAACAAATAAGCACATTTGCATCCTTAGTATGTAATTTTAGTTTTATTCTAATAAGCGGCGATAAGTGATATAATTGAATTAATGTTTTATTTGTATATTTATTTTATGTATCTGTTTACGTATATAACCAAATTAGCGTAAAATTTTCCTGAAGAAAATAGGATCGCGAATTAAAAAGGTTTAAGAAGGTTTGGTTTAGGACAATCGGCAATCTGAATTTCGCGGATGATCTTCAAAGGTGGTATTTAATGTTTGGTGGAAATGGACGACTTGTTGCAGGAAAGAAAATGATTCAGTGAATTAGCGAATAATGGTGTTCGATGAAACAATATCAATACTATTAATTATTGGTACTAATATTGCTGCTGAAGGAATTAGTACGTTATTAAAAAATTGTAATAAAAATCACGTAAAAATCTGTAACATGTACGGTGCAAAATATAAATTGAGAAATTAAATAAAATATTACATTTTGCAACTCTTAATCATTAAAATTACTAAAAATCACAATTATTAATATTTATTTTCTTTTTCCAAAAAGTAATAACACGTTGTCTATTTTACTACCGAAATCGAGACTGATTTTCTTTCTTAACGTTCCATTTTATTTAATTATATAGCAATGTAACATAAAAATTGCATTAGTCAACTATTAATAATTCTTTATGCTGCTCAATATTTCACCCATAAATGTATAAACATTTCTTTTAAAAAATTCCATCTACAAGTGAAATGTATGAAGTTTCCTAAACAATTTTCTTTCATATTGCAGCAGTAAACACTAACTATCTATTTTCTCTGTGTCGCTGGTTATGAATGTTTACGCCAGGATGGTCGAAATTGTCGGCAGAGTAGGAAGAAGAGGAAGGGAGTAAGAGGGATGCGTATTATTTGAATTCAGTTCGACCAGATTATTCGGTTTGATTAATCAACAACGCACAACGACGGTGTGTCTCAAAAGATAGCCGGGCCGAGGAGTTATGCACACAGGGACAGCGATGAGTTATTGCTGTCGCGTTACCGTGGCCTGTTGTCCCATTGTTTCTATTATTACATACGTCAAACGCGCGAATGAATTATGCACGCTGCTGAACATAGAAGTTGATTCGCGCGGCTAACGATGTTCCATGTTTGTACATTACTGATCAAAGTTTCGATTGTTCGCGTTTCGTGTTCTCCGTTGAGAAATGAAGGAGTTTTAAGGAATGTTGAAGTTTTAAGGAACTGTTGAAAAACGGGGGAATGTTAAGGAATTGACGAAGAGTAAAAATACGGTCGAAAGAAATTGTCGGAAATAGTGAAATTCGAAAAAAAAAGAAAATCTTTAAATCAATTATGATTTATACTTGTATGTTAATGATTAATTTTGTTCGCATCTCGCATAGTTTGCGAACGAAAATTTCGTTTCAATGAATATTTTTCATTATCAAACTTAACAATGTTTATTCCAAGAGAGATATCTGTAAAGCTACCGTTTTCCAAAGTATTTAGATTTTTAGAATAGTTGGATGCATTTTGAATTTTTTCGATATTAATATTATAAGATAATTGATATACATATACGTATATTTAAACATTCCTTCATGGTTTCCTTTGAATCTCATCTTCAACAATTATTTTTCAATTTTCTGTTACTTTCCATTGATTCTCTCTTCCACTAATTGGAACTTCTTCTTTTCACCTTTTGAAAATAAAATATCTTAAAAATGTTTTTCAACTATTTTATATATCGCAATCTCTATATACGAAAGATATAAGTCAAGTACATGTAATTTAGATTTGAATATAAACTTAATTTATAGCCTGCAAGTACAAATACAGTTGGTGCTGGTGAAAAATGTAAAAAAGGAAAGAAGGAAGAAAGAAAGAAAGAAATTAAAATCGAAAGAATCAAATTAAATGGAGCACGAGAATTACTCGATTGTTTCCTAACGTGTAGATCGTGGGCTCTATAAAAGAGAGAAAGAATGAGAAAATTGTTCGATTCACTTATCAAATCGATCAGTAAATTCTGCTGAAGAAATGATATCGATTGTTCAAAATCGTCACAATGTTTGTTGAATCTACAGTTGTTTTCACCGAAGAAAACGAGAATGATTAGTGTACGTGTGTGTATTGATTCGTGGTTAAATTTAGAATGAAATTAAGGCACGGTTAAATTGGGGACATTTCGACTGTGAAAATTAGAAACTATCAGGTATTGTTACGTAAATGAGAGAAGAATTTTTTACAATTGAATATTTTAATGAAGTACAAACAATGTTAATTATTTGAATTTTTAATAGTTGATTTTTATAGATGATTATTCAGAAGTCCACAGTCAATTATCGAATAAAGTCTTTATTTTCAATACGGACATAAAATATTTATTTTGTACATTTAGCCTATATATTTGCATACGTAGAAAATGCTAGGAATAATAAAACTAGAGAAGAAACTTCTTTTAACTTGCATATTCACGACCAATTTTACGCAGTCTTTCATAAATCGAAAACAGAAAGCCTTTCGCACTTCTTCCTTGAATACATGCCAAGGGTCAACAGGGAAAAGGGGGAATGCAAATTTTGCCGAATCTTGAGTTTAACATTTTTTCGTATGCTCCTGTATGTACTCTTTACCACTGAGTGTGTCGCATTAATTTGCATTAAAGTTTTCTGAATTTTACAGTAGTTATAAGAAATTAGGGTGTACTGCGTACTTTTCATTTTTCACAGTTTAACGTGTCATATATTGCTTAAAATTATAAGCGAAAATTGAAGACGATGCAGAGGACTATGATGTTTTATTCCTATATAATATCTATGAATATATGTATATAATATCCATGAAAATATGAAGTTGTGACTATTATAAATTGAAAAATGAATTTTCGTTTTCTAAGGAATATTAGAAATTGGCATTTCCCCTTTTGCCTCTAGACTCTTCACATGTACATATATGTATGTATAGTTCTATATACACTTTATTATAAAATCCACGTTTTATATTTGCAATTTTTAAATCGTAAAAAGTCAAATTTCGATACAATTTGGAATTTTTATTATTCACAATTACAAGTAACGGCAGTGTTAACGTGGTACCGCTAGAAAATTATGACACTTCTAAGTACTACCAAAACTAATCGAAAATTATTCTTATCGGAATATTATACTTTGATAGATGCATAATTTATAGATGTTTCACGATAATTTTCAATGTTTCAGATTCGTGTTAAATGCACATAAAAGAATGTTATACTGTTTATAAAACAAGCATGAAGCTTTAATATGCCCCTCGTGGCGATCAGACGCGGCGAAAGTTTTCAGCGTTGGTACATGCACGAGCATCGCAAACTCTGCGCGTAATAAGTCGATGCAATTTGTACGTTCTTTATTGGACGCATTTGTATTTGCTTAATTACATTGTTACGCCGCTGGCTATTACTTCGACGCGGCCGAGTTAATGGGACGATAATACACTTTTCGTAACCTGCTCCGCCGCCATTCAGTCTGCGCCTGAAACATGCATGCGCGAATTTCTCTGAACAGAAGTATCTCTTTTGAAACGATAGCAGCTGGATTAATGAATTTTTAGGTAGCTCGAGATAATTTTAATTTTCTCCTTTCTGCGAAGCAAGTTAACGAGTCTTCTACAATCTTTTTGGCACGGTATCGCTTTTATTTAATCCTTTCGAGTTGAATTATTTAACGATTTTAGTTTCAGTACTTTCGATTACGAAATTCGCATGGGAAATTTTACTTATCGTTTTTCTTTGCTAGAGTTTATTAGTTTTGGCAGAAGTTTCATATAATGTAACATATCATATTCTTTTTTAAATCTTCCGAAGAAATTACTAATCGGAATAGAAATTTTTCTAAGTACTATTATTGTTTCCTTTCACATAATTGTTATCTAGGAATTAATTTTTGAAATTCGACAGATTAAGTAAGGACAGGTAAACGAGGATTAAATTCACGCTTTCGTTACGTTTGACAACGTTCGAGTTTTCACAAATAGAATGAAATTGTTATCTCAATAAGTTGTATCACTCGATACAATTTTATAACATTATTTTATTAATGCGATGGTTTTTTTGGTAATTTGATTTTGTGTAACAGTGGAGAAACTTCTCTGCGAAGACTTACAAGGTAGAAATTGAAGTTTCGAGATTTTATCTCCTTTGATGAAGATAAATTTAGAATGTGAAGAATAAATAGGAAAAGACTAATGCTGCTTGTCAATATTCCGTGCAACTCAATTATATTCTTTCGAAACATTTTTCCAACTTCCCCCAACTCCTTTTACGTCTACGCTCTACATTGACTACCTTGTTAGCTTTTAGTTTACATCTTGTTATTTCAATTTATTTATAGATTTGACTAATGCAAAGATATTAAGGACAATCCTAAATTCAATAAATTCTTTAACGTTCTCCCTGTTTTTTTAAGTTTTACGTTTCTCATTACTCACTTTGTTAATTCGAATTATATCTTATTCCAGTTTCGTAACAAATCCAATTAATGCAAAATTACTAATTGCTGCCTATATTTTACTTTCTATATTTTACACCGATCGTTTTATTCATATTTCATTTGCATCTTACTAATCCAGCTTTTCTATAAATTTAATTAACAAGATAAAGCTACGTATATTCTTTCACGCAACTAGAAAAGCGAAACCTAAATGAAGATTCATTACACTCTTTAAATATTATAACAGGTAGTTTATTACGGATATTCATTCCATATGCTTTTGCACATTTAAATTTAGATTCCCTGTAAATGCATAAGTATCCGCAGCCTAGCTATAACAGAGTCTGCAGAAAAATGTCAATTGATAAAAGTTATTAAAACGCAAAACAGAATATTTTTAAGGTATATCACTTATATAATACAGAAATTGAATATCCTCCTCGACATATTTTCTGTTTCTCTTTTTAGAAATAAAATAAAGCCACAATTCACAGCAATTGTTGACTTTCGCTTGTGTTGAATCGGAAACAGAAAAACAGGAAAAAGAAATTGGAAGATAGAATAAGGATATGTACTATCTATAGATACTATGTATCTCATATACAACAAAAAATCCAACTTTAATACAACTCTGATACATTCTCTTTAAATCTTTAATCACAGTCATAAATAAAAACTCCAGTGAATGTGCATGTCTTTAATACATTTTTCCCTGTACAATTTCTGTTTTATGAAACGCAACTGTAAACGTTAAATCCCGTCTCGTCGTCGTCGCGATCGTCGTTCTCGTTGTTGTCTGGCGTGGACAGAAAAGTTTCCAGACACTTTTAACGCCTGTCGGCGTGATATACTTTAAGTTCGCGCGATGTATATCTGAAACCGCGCGAATTTCCGCGAGTTCGTCCTAATTAACAAGATGAAAATCGCATTTCGTCCCTTTCGGCCGCAGCTGGGCTACGGGCAGCTTTTAATCGTTTTAATCTAATTTTGAAAAGCACTGGCTCGTTCGTACGGCTGGCGTATTATCGTGCCGTGTGATCTTGCTTTTTCCAACCTTCTACAACCCCTGCACGGTGGCCGACGTTCGTTTCTTGCGACGAATTCCGTTGAACGCGCGACCTGCCGAGCTTGAATAGCGAAGTTAAGTTGTCACGCGACCGTTGAATGAACATCATACGTCTTATCTGCGTGATGTATTCTGTCTATTAGCGTGGCCATCGTATTGTTAAAAATGTGATGAAGGGATAGCTGACGTAATTGCAAGGAGAATCCCATTGTACGACGCTCGAGAAGTTAAATAAAAAAGGAGATTCGCGAGGAACGTCCTAAGAGCTTTTATGATAGTTGTATTAATTCCTTGAATTAGCTGGTATCTTACACTAGTTGTATAAATAGCGGCTGATAAAGGAAACTTTATAGAATAATAAGGGTAAAGAAGACAAAATAATTTTACAAACTCTTTCGAACGACTTAGGTAGTTATATCTTGTAGTAGTAGTAGTTATAAACTGTTTCTGATAGTTGTATTAATTTATGGAATTAGTTGTTATCTTACAGTAGTAATATATGTAGTATCACGGGCACAAGGCTTAGGTGTTAGCGAGTAAATGATATACAATGTCGCGAGAGCCGAGGCGTTTGTAAACCATAAACAGTGTCGCGAGGGCCGAGGCATCGTTAGGCCCATCAATGTGTCGTCGGGTCCTTAAAGTGAATAGTTTTGTAGAAAAGGCCTACGTGACCCTGACCACGAGCGGCTGCGGGGCACGTGCGTGGTGGGTCTAAGGAAAGACAAAGGGATGCGAGAATACAGTGTGAATCAAGAACAGTCAGAGTGAGAGTCTTAGTTGAGAAGTCTAGGTGTGTAAATCGAGAAGTCAGAGAGTGCGAGTTGCGTTGTCGAGAGATAGAGTTATTAGTGTTGTTGAGTTGCGAGGGTGGTTTGAGATACAGTACGATTTTTGTATTTAGTTCATGTTTAAACCACCATCGTTTTTCTGTCAAATCAACACCTGTACAATCCATACACTTTAAATAAACTTTAAGTATCACAATATATAATAAATAATATATTCCACCACCGTGATACTAGATATATATATATATAGTAGCGGATAAAGGAATGTTTAAAAAACAATAAATGTAAAAAAGGCAACATAATTTCACACGTCTTAAGAACGCTTGTAATAGTTGTGCAGATTTCTTGAATTAGCTGCTATCTTACAGTGGCCGTATATACATTTGCGGATAGAAGAAAATTTATGGAATAATAAGTGTAAAGAAGAACAACATAATTTTACAAATTCTTTGGAACTCTTAAGAGCACTTATAATAGTTGTGTTAATTTCTTGAATTACCTGCTATCTTAAAGTAGTTGTATATACAATAGTGTAATAGAAAGAATAGAAGGTTTATAAGATAATAAGTGTAAAAGAAGACATCATGATTTTACAAAATAAATTTATATTTAATAAGAGCATTGCATAGATATATACTACAGAATGGATGATTGTTATCAACATGGTAAACAATTTTTAGTATAAAAGTTACTAAGACTCACGGTGTCTTAATTTTAAACTTTCTTTTATCTGCTACTACATGTATATTGACCTATTTGACGTGCAAATTTTGTCGGGTTTTAGAATCATCGGTTATGTTATGACGATAGCGAATGAAAAATAACTTACTGTATACGTCTCGACGATAAAATATGACATAAAAAAGATTAAAAATTCTAGGAGGTTCGTTAGAACCTAGAAACATATTTTAAGAATGACTTATCATAGTTCAGCTAGAAAATTCTTTCTTAAAACACAGCAAAGAATTTCTTTTCAAAGCCGATACGGGAACTTTCTTCTAAAGAATTTTGAAAAATTTCTATTTCCTCTAATTTGTTGGATCTATTTTTAATAATTGTATGTATAACAAGATATTGCTTTTGTCTATAGTCGGACTATTTACAATTTCTGTACATTCTGACGTGTGATCAGAACCTTTTCTCCGTTCGTTCGATTTTGTATTTCCTCGAGAAGTCTCGTAACATGTTCAACCGTTTAAGGGAAAGACAGATCGTAAAGGAAACTCGTGAAGTAACGAAAGTTCAAGATATAGGTTGAAAGGCGAGTTTGATTCTATTTTTGCGTCGGTCAATTGGTTTCGGGTATGTGGTTGTTAGCGCTTCTCTGGCTACACTTGAAAGTCACAGTGGAGCGATATTCTCTGTAAAGTTCGAAGTTTAGCGACCGTACGAGACATTTGTAAAACACGTAAAATAGAATTTTATGAGCCAACTGTGTTTAATAATTACTCGCCCAGTCGGAATAAGAGTGGGTACATTTTTTTGAAATTTTACTCGACTTTTCAACATGTTCCATGCCCAGCGGTAAGTAAGCATTTTGGCAGAGCTTTAAACTGGAAAAGTAGGAAAATTACGTTGGCAAATTTAATCGGAGGAAAATTCCACCTGTACTGAATTTTTTGACAGTTTCATCTTCACTCGTATCCATTTCATTTGAACAATTTTTGCAAAGAATATATCTATTTGTTCGATGGAAGTTTCAGTTTCGCTGACTATCATATATAACCGATGACCCAGGGAACTTATGAATCTTTTAATAGCGAATTGTTCGTAAAGCGAAGAAAAGAATAGAATTTGACGTTTCACTGCTGCTTTACTCAAATATGCCATCATTTTACTAAATTATTTTGCTGGTCTATAACCTAAAGACACTATATTGCACGTGATATTTAATATCAATCGTTAGCATTGAATAAATTTGTCTTTCTGTTACATCTATACGCATAAGAATGTAAGTACTTTTTTCCCAAGTATCCTGCCTTTTCCTTGCTTAATTAATATTATGCCTTAAACTGGTTTTATATCTACCTTTTGCATATACTTCTTATACCTATCTTTTTATTTTTATATTCTTGTAATGTTACGGTAAATTTACTTATCATAACATGGTAATACTTATACCATTATATGGAATCAATAATAGTACTTGTCTGATAGCAAAATATTCAAACGTTAGAAGAGAACATTGAATGTTAATTATAGGAATTAAATGTTAATTAAACGATACGTGTTTTATTCAACCTACAGCTATACGTTACTAAGTCGATAGGTGATTTCGCACGTTCCAGTCGTGGCGTGAATGAATATCAAACTACTTTGAAGTAATGAAATGGTGAATCTTTCATTTAATTAACATTGTCTACGTAAATGATGAATAGATAGCAGGAATTCCATCCTACTTTTTGAATTGTTAATGACTCTTCTAGATAGATTCAAATTTCGTAAGGAAGTTATATAAAAAATTTCACATCAAAAGTATTTAAGTAGTCTAAACGATTAATTCACACTCTTTTAGGAAGCTGCGAGATTTTCACGATTTTCTAATGGTTACACGCATTCTCTTCTTAAAATATTAATAAGCGTATTACATCCCTCTATTACATATCCCTACATATCTCTACTACATATATAATAGATATATTACATATCTCTATTACATATCTATTACATAAATATATTACATATATTTAATATTAATTAGAAAATTCCAACAGCAACCTTCTATTTCGTAAATTAAACAAGAAGGACAGAAGATAAAAAAAGATAAGAAAAAAATGGTATAGAGGTGTGTTACGAACAAAACGCGAAATTTATATCGAATTTTAATTCTTTCAGATAATATCCGCGAATATTTATAAAATTTTTCAGATTATAAATTATTTTTGAATAAAACAGATTGTATCGGATCAATAGCAGAAGAAAGAAGTATTTTGAGATTAAGTGAGTAGCCGTTAAGATAAACTACACATATGTAATTATTTGATACGACAAGGAAAGAAACAAAAGACCTCGAATTATTAAGTTATAATATAAAATCATTCGAAACCTAAGAAGTTTTTATCTCGAATATAATTTTAATTGTTTAGCTTTCATATACATAAACGAATATTCCTTAGAATTCAGTAAAGCACAACTCGTTAAAAATGTGATATTTCATATGATGCAACTAATACAAGATATATTATATGTTTTCGCATTTACGTTCCTTTGTGACATACATTTTCCTTTGCATAAACTGGACAAAATGCGTACTAACGTATTAAATATTATTACTTCGTATCGCAGTGTCTACAAAAAGTATTGGCACACGTCGTTATCTCCCATTGAAGCATTTTTTTTTCAGCTTCTACATTTTATTTTCACAGTATTAAATTTTTGTATTCATATGAAAGTACTACTAAATTATACGAAATTTAATACACTTGAATCTAATTAATTAGTATGTAAATGTTATGATAAATACAATAGTGTGCGAATATTTTTCGTAATTATTATATTCGACAAATCGTATTTTGTTTGCAACCAAAACACGATTTGCCTTGTTTCATGTCTTGTTCTGCAACAGGCCGATTTTTTAACGTCTTACCTCAGGTTTCAACAGTTTGTTGATACAGTTTATTCTGCTGCTCAGAATCTCCAACTCCAGGCGTTCCTTGCAGAGCTGTCGAAATACAGAGAGCTTAAATCGCGTAACTCTAAAGAGGGGAGAAATTTATTCGAGTGTAGAACAACCTACCATTTTCTTCGTCTTCTCCTGGAACACATCGGTCTGCTGCAACTGGAAATCAGAAAGCAATTTACCATTTACCGTAACAGTATTGTTGCCCGCGTACCGACCAACACTCCGAAGCTATACGAAGGCAAAACAACGAAATGCACTTTCGGCATGGTGCACCGACTCGAAACAAACTTACGTGCTTATGAATGCAATTGTAGATCGGTCTGATGTCCGCCATGCTTTTCTTCCGCGGAATTTTCTGTAAATTAAACACGATTATATGTAGACCGGGTGTCCCACTTTAATCCATTCACGCAATTATCTGCTGAATTATACATTGTTCTAAAAAGCATCTCAAATAAAGCATATTAGATAAATTTACCATTATTAATTATACAAATAAAGCTCTTGTTTCGAGGGAAACATCTTATGATCCTCGCAAATCTTATCTATGTGAACGTGCCTTCGAAATTTCGATATGTCCTTTGTGTTTTTTAAATAGAACTATACGTTTTTTTTACACTACTCGATGCATTTTTTAATTCTTTACAAAAACGTAAAAGGTATTTGGGTGGAAATGTGATTAGTTCAAAAGATATTTTAATTTTAATCTTGTAAAACTTATCGTATGAAAGACAAGGAAAGATAACGCAAAGCTTTTGCATTTATGTTTTCCTTATTTCTTTTTCTCAATTTCATGAAATTAACATTGAAACATCTTTTAAACTACGCATTTTCAGATAAAAGTACCCTGATACTTCTTTACAGAGAATTAAACACTGAATCGAGATACGTATAAAATGTCTATAGTTTCATTTAAGAAAACAAAAGTTATATTGAGATCTCGAAAAGTGCCACCATATAGACAAATCTGGTGTTTATCATAAGACGGCCCTGTTTTATTTGAAACATTTTTTCGAAAAATGAGACACCCTGTGATACCTGGTTTCAAAATGAATTCAACATGTTATTATTTGCCGTACCTTGTCCGCTTCTTTTTGCAATTCCAGGAAGACTTTTTGATTCGAGACGATCGCTTTTGCACCCTGGGATCGATGCATGAAAATGAATAACTTGGTGTCTTTAAATATGTAGAATATTATTAGATCTATTGAAAGACTGGCGTATTTTCGTATCATATATAAACCACGCAAAAGTCAAACATCAAAACAATTTCGTCAAGACGAAATCATTCGTCGTCTAAACATTCCATTTCCAGATTTTTATACTATAATTTGAAAATTTGTAAAAGATAAAGTTGTTTATCGTGATATTCTATTTTTGCAGCAACCATGTATAATCTCTCAGGTTGCCTGATATTTCATTTATCGAATGTCATTCTGTTATCGTCTCTCTGATTTATATGAAGATTATTGCTTGATATTTTAATTAAAATAATCACGTCAGGATATTATGTTAGTTTTCTATTTTAGGAATTGACGATTACGATAATTAAGTTATTTATTTTTGTCGTGTAACATTACAATATATAACACGATAAGATTTAAGAAGACATTAAAGCTACAGAATAATATAAAGCAAAATTTTCAATCTTCGTTTAATAATATAAGGATACGTTTATAATATATAATATACGTTTATAATATATACGTTTATAATAATGAGATCATTGACGAAATTATTGAACAGAAATTCATCTTTCGGAAGTTTAAGTCGGAATGCTGCTTAAAGAAATGAAGAATATTCCGAATCTCAATATGAAAGTGTGCTAAATAAAGTCGAACATGCTCGACGTGCTTGCAACTTCGTGCTTGATCAAATTAACCTTCCTCGCCGTTCAACGTCGATAAAAACTTTCGATCTTTCCGCTAATCAGAACACCGCAGAGAAAGAATGAGAAAGAGCGAAAGAAAGAGAGAGAGAGAGAGAGAGAGAGAGAGAGAGAGAGAGAGAGAGAGAGAGAGAGAGAGAGAGAGAGAGAGAGAGAGAGGAAGAAAAGAGGAAACGATGCAAACGAACACTCGTAATTGCGAGACATCTTGTCGACGATACTACGATACTTTCTCGACTGTTATCGATCCGTCTGCCTTCCGTTCATCCAGACGAATTAACCGGCCACGATTTAACAGAACAATTGTAATGCATCGAGGCGTTAAATCACGAGCTAACCTGCAAGATACGTTGTCATAAAATACAATCTTAATCCATTTACAGCTTTTGGCTCTTTTCATTTTTAACATTGTTAACCCTACAACACGGTTAATTTGTCAGATAGTTACAAAATCGTTTTGTAAATATATCTTCAGGCAGTTCGACTTAAAAGATTAATAATATAATAAATATAAGAATGAGAAAAGTTAAGATTCATAAATAATATCGTATATTTTTATATGTTCATCTTAGATAGATTTTTGCGGAACACTTGCTCTTATACATCACGTTACGTTATTAAGGCCACTAACGACTCAGGTTCGTGTATAACTTGTACATGGAGAATGTATAGAATATGTAAATATATACATTTTATGTTTTACATTTGTTATGTTACGTTTGTAGAAAAAATTCAATAACTTGGAATGATTGATAAGTTAAAAGATTAATATGATAAATAATTTGGAGAAGTCTATAAATAAATAAATATACTTGTATAATTTTATAGTAGTTAACACTGATAGTTAACTCACATGACGCCTAGTGTGGCGTCGCCGGTCGTTATAATATTAACACGTCGAGTGCCACGGAGGTCATCGGCGACTGACATTATACTTGCTAGTGACGTCATGTAGATTAATCTTGGAATTAATTAAAGAGCTTAAGCTAAAGAAACATATTCGTAAAATTTGTGATACTTTAAAAAATTACCATAACAATATTATAAGGTGCGACACAAAAAGCACTGGACTGTACTTACAGCTCGAGGATGAAGCGTGGCAGGAGAAAGATAAAGGAACGACTATCAAAGATGTTTTATATAGCGACAGTGTTGCAAAGATTAGCTCGATCGTTACACTCACAATCGGTACAAGTGGA
Organism: Bombus breviceps; assembly: GCA_014825925.1. NCBI lineage: Eukaryota > Metazoa > Arthropoda > Insecta > Hymenoptera > Apidae > Bombus > Bombus breviceps. Next base: position 15,532,488 of record CM026184.1, read on the forward strand.
TGCGTCTTCAATTATGGTGTTTTCCGCTCGGTCGAAAGATGTTGGACAGGAAAAGCGAACAGCAGATAAATATTAAGTATTTGCTAAGTTGGAAAAATTTGAAACAACAATTATTGACCAAGCCTTACGACAAAGATTATATGTCTCGAGTTCGTGCCTTTGAATCACTTCATCGAATGAACCCAGTTTTTGTCGTTAGATAGTGCGAAAGCGAAAGCAACGGAAGGGATTTTCAACGGAATTGTCCCGAACTGAATTGCCTTGAACGCTAGCACAATCATATGCGGTTGTGTCTCAATTCGAAAGGGAACTACTTCGAAGATGATCCTAGTTAATCTTCTGAATTTGTTTGATAAAAACAGTTACAGGCGCAATCTTGTTTCTTTTGTGTTACACGTAGTATAGTACAATATAATAATGCGTTACATTATTATTAATGTAACGATCTAATAATGTATTACCATACAAGAATGTAACATTATCTTGCTGAAATAAGTGACAGTATTCCATTGCTGTGGGTGGCAGTCAACGTATTAAATTTTTTGTCCAATTGTCTCGCGAAAAGAACCGTTGTCATAAAAATGAGAAAAAATCCGACTCACCACAAGCGAACAGACAATGACGATGAACATCATGAGTAAGGTAACGAACGTAACGATCCCGCATTGCGGACCCAAATTAAACATGAGCCTCAGCTTAGTATCCGCCAGCAGATACTGGTATAACTGAAACCAAAACGAATCATTTTCATCTGAAACGGGGTTATCTCGTATTTTATGTCACTCCACTTTCTTATTCGCCAATGCGACTTTCGACAAAAAGATACGCATAACTGTCTACGGACCAGCCATTGAGGACCAGAATTATAGGATCTGTAGTATTTGTGGAATCTTGCGACTTCCATGGCGATTTCGAGTTTTGATACCGCGAAGCCGATAATTCTTCGCGATTGTCACGAGCATCACGTGAATTTGGACGGTCCACGCGAGTCGAAAAAGTGACAGTTTCGGCGGATCGTTTGACAGAAAATGGTCGACCCGTTTCCCTTGCCTCACCCTATTTCTCTTCCCCTCTTCCATATATATGTACGTGTATTTACATGTATGTCTGTTCAATTTCGTACGAGGGGTGTGTGTTCGAAAGTAATGCACAAGCGGACATAAGGTGAATTATGTAAAAGTACGAAGAAAGTATAGAATAGAATTTTGTCATACGATGTTTCGTTTTTTTGAGAAAATCCAGTATGAAAATGTATCGTGTGTACTTGAACATGGCTAATTTCGTACACTAAATGGGAGTAAATAATTTCTACGTGTGAAAGTAAGTCGAAAATATAGAATAAAGTTTGTTCATAAGACGCTTTATTTCCAAGAAAATAAATTTCGAAATTTCTCGTAGGTCTGCCAATTCCTAACTAAACACGTTCAAACTCCATTTTTCTTGAAAATGAAGCATTGAGCGGAAAAATTGAATTGCACATTTTCGCCTCATTTTCGTGTGTATTGAATAACCTCCTATCGTTTGTTTATTGTTACTAATTGTCGGGTCATAACCACTTGGTAATTTGCTAAGTTTAAGTATACTCGACGAATTTCCAAACTCGATTTCCTCTAGAACGGAGCGTCATATAAGAAAATTCTATTCTATATTTCCGTCTTACCTTTTTATCGACAATCATCTCGTGTACATAACTTTCGAACGCACCCTGTATGTATCTATACATCTATGTGCAGTGATCGATCGCGAGCAACGATAGAAGTAAACATCGACGATACAAATTGATGCGGCATGTTCAAACAACGTCGTTCACAATAATGATAATTCGGCCACGGGTACATACCAATAACCATATACCATCGTAGCGACATTATTTTTTTCAGCGATCGGTGGCTTTCATCGGTAAAACGAACGACTCGATAGATTCTACCTGTCCCCTCTGCCATTTTCCACCCGATTTCAACTTTTAGCCTTCGATATTTGCACGAACAATGGAAACGTGGTAGATTCAGCCGCGTGCTTCTTTGCAATAATCGCGAGACGCTTATTTAATTTTTCGTTCGTACTGTTTGCGGTTCGATCGCGGCCTCCGCAAAATGAAGGAGAAGTTAGAAACGATGGTCTCGTTGGTTTTTATCGTTAGCCGGGTCCCAGGGAATTCGCTGGATTTAATAATGAGTTTGATCGTGTTTGCTCTTTCTTGTTGTTCCTTCTAATGGATTTAAGCGGTTTCAGAATGTTCCGGATGAAAATAGGCAATTCTTCGGACTAGTATCTCGTTTAGTGGAAGGCTTAAGAATACTGTTCCGGTTTTTCTCCATATCGAATGACATTGAACGGTATTTTGAAGTTTTATTAAATTCGCATCGGAATATGACGTTTGTTAGATGTTACTTTTTTTTAATGAAATGTCAGTATCTTTCTCAACATAAAATGGAAGGCAAAATAAAATCCTTAGTAACCTTTTACATTATAGTTGCAAAATGTAATATAATAATACAATAATAATAATCCGACTAACGCCTTTTATACGAATATTTTGCATAACAGGTTTGCCAATAAAGCGTAGAAAATTCTACAAATGAACTTTATAAAATACAGGAAAAATTATGAAACAGTAAAGTGTTTGTATAACAAGTAGCTACAACTTGTTACTTGATGATTCACTAATATTATTATACATATATATACATAATATATAACATAATAATAATATAAAATAATATGCACACACACACATATAGAGTATACTTATTTTATTATCCGTACATTGTAGCTTTTGGATACAATCAACTGTCTTAAACTTAAATTGGTCTTACACCATAAATGTAAGACTTATGATATATAGCCTGTAAAATAGATAGGTACTTTGCGGTAGCTACACTAATATTCTTAGATTGTGAAATAAGTCGTTGAGAAGCAACATTGACTAACTCCATAAATTGAAAAATATAGAAAAGTACTGATATTCTATTCTTTTGGAATTTACTATCATTTATACCATCTTGAGATAAATAAACTTACGAACGTAAGTGATGAGTGTTTCTTCTACGCTGAATATTAATTGCGTAGCTGGATAGCGAAAATGAAAAGTTTACTAAACGTACAATTAATCAGCTTGATTTCTGAGATGTTCAATTATCGCGCAAGAAGACTTTTGTCGAAAAATCGAAATCGAAAAATCAAATGACGATCACGATGGAACGAACTGTTTGTCTCTTTCTTTCGAATCAGTTTCATCGGAATTGCGCCCGTGGTTACAGAATGTCGTATTAACCTGACGACGACGCGACGTTGGAAATAGAATTTCATGACTATTTGTTGGCGTCGTCCGGACGTCCGAATGGTAGAGTCAGGATATCGGGCCGCACCTCGAAATACACCGCATCCGTGTAAAAGACGTCTCCGTAAATTGTGGCGTAAATTGAAAATGTTTCGAAAGGTGGAGGAATGGCGTAGCGCTCGTGCGCGCTTTTCAACCAGAAACATTTCAACGGTACAGTTACCTCCTCGAAATTTCCGCGAGCCGTGCTCGCAGAGCTGCGCCCCGACACTGAATTTCACCTTTTGTCTAGTCCCGTTCCATCTTGTATCTTATCGTAAGATCGAAACACGTTGAATAAAAGGATACACATAGAAAGCAGGAGATAAAACGTAAAAGATCTGTGTTTGTTGTAATAGCGTTAAAAATAGCTTGCACGTACATCTGCTGCACAGACACTGTGAAATTTTATAATTGTCATTGTAGTTTGTAAAGTTTCCTCCTCGGAATTTCCGTAAGCTCTGCTTGCAAAGCTGCGTTCCGACGCTGAATTTTGTCTTTTGTCCAGTCCTGTTCCGTTTCCTATCTTATTGCAAGATCGGAATATACCGAATGAAAGGATATAGTAAATAGAGCAAAGGTTCATGTTGGATGTAAAAACTGTAGTAGGAAATTAGATTTAACTGATTGTGAATGTACTGTAGAATGGATGTATGTAAGATGTGTAGGATGTTTAACGTTTCATTGGATTTGTCAAAAATATGTATATGTACACGATTATTTACGCTTGAAGTTATCTATTTAGATTTCTAAAAAAGGTTAGCAAAGTCGTGTCAAATTAGCCATTTCACGTTAAATTTTATTAGATTATCTCTTCAAACTAAACAGTAAGTTATTAAATCAAAATCATCTACGAGAGCGGAATTTTTAAGAAGAAGAAGCAAAGGGCAAAGCATAAGAAAGGGGACACAAGAGCAACAGAACCAGGAGAACGGCTCGACTATCCGAATAGCGTTTTGGTTCTTTTCCTTCTGCATATTTTATGAACCGTTGGAATATTATTAAGCTTATATTACGTATTAGAAAACGTTGATATTTACGGATGGAGATGTAATAAATACTTGCTTAAATTAAATTCATTTTAATTCATTTTAATCATGCGGAATTAATCCACGATATCGAATAAAGTCATGAAAATATGGTATTGCAGATGTATGTTTCAGGTTAACACATGTACCTGAGAAAAGTTTTGACAAATGAACGGAGTTCAATATTTTCGCGACACACGAAACTGTTAGCTCACCGGAAACAGGGTTTCACGGTTGTTCGTGATCGAAATGGCGATGTCGGAAGTCCGGCTCACCGGTCGAAATTCAAAATTCGATAGGTCATAAATAAAAGACTGTCGAGGTCAGCGTGGGAACATAAAAATCAATAAGATTTGGACATTTTCCTTTTCTCATGATCGCCGATCCCGATTTCAACAATTGAGGATTTGTTGGTATAGATGAAAGTTCGCTACCGGTTTTGAAAAAAATATCTTTCACATAGAAAATTTGTGTGAAAATAGGAGGATCGCGTGTTACGGACGTGTAGATCAAAACGTTTGTACGAAAATGTCCCTGAAAGATAGTTTTATTCGCTCTCTCCATTTTTACTCTACACACAATGTAACCAGCGATTATTTAGTATTGACCGATGAAACTTGCATATGAATTACGAAAATACCGAATATTTCCAGAATTCCTATTTATAAAATTTAAACACACAAATAAATCTATATATATATATATTTAATATATTAGATGAAGTTTCATGTTTAAATAATGCTGATTATTTAAATTATCTCCTTATGTTATTCATATATGCGTGTTAAAACGAATCTCTCCAAATCTACATAAGTGTTTCATTTAATTTCATGGACTTTATGATCAGAACCTCCTTTTTGTACTGTAATAAGTGGAACACTGCAACAAGAGCATTTTTAATCCACATAGACACTTCGTTTAATTCTTCATGAACACGAAATACACCTACGACTTTATGATCAAAATCTCGATTCTTGTCTTTCTGCGTATTGCAATAAGTGAAACATTGCAACAGGAGTAATTTAAAGTACGCGAATGTACGAGTCTCTATACGTTGCTTTATTACTGAAGGGAGTTGCAAACATTACTTATGATAACCTCGTAATATATAGCATGCTCCAGCTGTGCAGCGAATAAACCACACGCAATATAATTCTTTTTTTTTATTTAGACTGCGAACACGTCTCATGTGTACTCCTTAATTACGGTTGTTAACTAATTCCTTTAAAAATATGCTGAAGGCACGAAGATTATTGTTAATCGCGGCTTCTGTATAACAAGGATATCTTTTGTTTCTTTCTCGAAACATGGTTATCGTACAGCACGTTCAACGGAAAGCGAAAGAAAAGAATATATTTTTGACATAATATCTATTTTGCATTACTAATTTAAAAAATTACAGAAGATTATAATTAATGAATATAATGACTCTACAAAATAAATCTGTGCAAAAATTTTTCGGAAGAAATCATTTTCTTAGGAAAATTACATAAAAAGAACGACTTCGTTAAGTCATTTCTCGCACAGATTTATGCCTTAAAATACGGTATAACATAATAAGTCTCAACTTATTAATGGTTTTGAAGGAATCCTTTTTTTAATATAATTTTCGTAAAGTGATTTCTTCAAAAAATTTTTTGCACAGATTTATAGGTGTCAAGACACGGTATAACTTTTATTTTAACTATTCTTTTTATATCCTTTGTCGTTTACGATTTATAAGCAATTACATAAAAGTGTCGGCTCGGATATGATGGTTGATTTCTCCATTAAAGTAAAAAAACGGACATGAGAGAATTAGGGCTAATTTCTTAGGTAGGTCTAATGAACACCTGTGCAAAATTTTATGAAAATCGGCGTGTATCAATCATTGGGGTTTTCTCGTTGGTACTCCATCGTCAAGAATTTCCTTAAAATCTTTTTAATTTTCTAACGACACGAAGCTCATATACGAATTACACTTATATATGCCATTATATATCGCATAGTCATTTGTTAACATACATACACATGCAGGATAAGTAGACGTTTTCTATAGCATGAAATCATTTATATACGCACATTTCTTACAGCCTAACCAACTATACAACATATTTTAAACAAATTTCTATACGCAGGTTTTTTCACCTGTCAAAATAACACTTTTACACTTCCAACGGTTCCACGACGAAAGAATTAAAATACAACTTCGTTTAACGTAAAACCACGATCCAATGTAACATCCAAATCGCAAATTATAAACGTCAACACAACGATTTACGGTCGCTGGAATGTTCGCACTTGTCGAAAGAACTTACATTTGACGAGGAGAAGGATATTGGGGAGGGGTAAGAGGTATGCGGGCCAATGGTTTTTCGCGACGAGCGGGAAACGAGATTTCGCGGTCGCTCGGCGTCGAGATGGCAATGCCAGAAGCGTCGAGCGTCCGTCAAAATTCAGAATATTCACGTCGCCGTCGTGTAGGGCCCTTCTGGCGCATACCGCGAGCCTCGAGAGCGGCTCGCACAAAAAATATGTGTAATTAAAACTCGACGCTCCGGGGGATCCTCCGCGAACGCCGTGCGTCCGGGAAAAGGGAAAACATCGGGTATAGCAGAAAGAGAGAAAACGATAGAGAGACGTCCAGACAAGCCGCCACTAGCGCGAAGGTTAGAGCACGGAATAATCAGCGACTGTAACGATTTCTGGTTGAGACTGGATATTTTGTCGGAAGTAAGTACTCACTAAGCGTTCAACGACGGTTAAGACCGAGATCGGACGTCTGGCATCCGATTTTTTCGGAGTTTCTCCGGTGTTTCAGTATTTCTAGCGAGTTTCGAAACAGTTTATACAGCGTCAACAGGGAAGAAAGGGATGAGACAAATAGAAGATGATGAAAGTTTAGAATACACAGGATGAGTCGATATGAAATACTACGTGAAATAATTCGTTACCTAAGTGATTTTCTCGAATAACGTTTTAGACAAGTTACATTGAATTTGAAGGAATTTATCGGATGGATGCTATGTTATTTTCTAATATTTTAGATTTTCTGAGATATCAAGATGGTAAGGTAACATTCTCTACAGAAAAGTATTAACCTATTTATACGGAAAAGCCATTAGTTTAGCAGATATTTTATCTTTAATTTGTCAAATTCAACGCATGAGGGACAAGGAAAGACGATAGGCAGCATTCTTGTGTTCACGTTGCCTTTGTTTATCATACGTTAAATTTGACAAATTGAAGTTAATCTATATATCGAACTAATGGAAAGGACAGAAATAGGTTAAAACCTCCTTATAGAGAATGTCCAACTGGATTGACTAATATTAGAAAAAATATACGCTGTCGTTTTAAGGACTCAAGATCAGGCTGATATCTCAGAAAATATAAGATATCAAAGAATAACATTGCGTCCATCCGATGAGTCCCTTGAAACGTAACATAATTTATTTGAAACGTTTTTGGATAAAATCAATAGGCAACAAGTTATTTTAGATAGTACATACTTCTTATTGATACATCCTGTATTTTCGTGGCTCGGATAGATATGACGACATCTTGTTCGTACGAGTGTTGATGTAATACTGCGACTTGGTATTCTTTGCCTATTTCCATGTTTATTTGCGTGGATGAGTGTCGATTAAAGTGAGAAAGGGATTGCGTTCTATCTTCATTCATTTTTTGAAGAGTCTTTGAGAGTTTTTACTAATTTAAAGATATTGAATGATTGTAATGGAAGCGAAAGCTTTCTTTGTAAAAAATAGAAGGAATTGACTGCTATTTCAGAAATTTACCGTACATTTCCATTAGATGTTACGGACGTTGTAGATTTTATAAATTCTCATTAGATTTTGGATATTTTCTAGATCTTATAGATCTTATAGGGAGATCTCGTAGAAATCTTGCAGATATTTTCGCTCTCATTGATGAATCTTGTAAATATCTAGATTTAGTACACACACGTAGATCTTTCAATGTTATCCGTAATGAATATTCAGATTGTAGGATATTCCAATTTTTTCCTGCTATGCATAATCTTTTACTGATTTTGGTGTGACTAAAAACGTAAACTCTCTCTCTATCCTCTTTATTTAAAAAAACAGTCACATTATATATACCATGTATTAAAAAGGAATCAGATAATAAAATTCTTTTCTTTCTCGTTCAATATTCCACTTCTATTCTGTTTTTAGATATTCATTATCTTACTAATTACAATACAATTTCCTTGTTTTACCTTCTCTCGTACTAACGTCAAAGAGTTGAATCATACCGAAATACTACTTGCCAACTTTCCTTATATAAAACATCTCTCCTCGCACCGGGTACAAAAATATCCTAAAAATTTCATCATCCGTTTCGCAAAGCTGTCGCTATTAAATTATCATGTTAGAATTTCCAACAACAATAAAACTCAAATTATACCTACAACTACGCCCCGACGCTATAATCCCAGCCCCTATCCCTATTCCCTAAAACCATTTTCAGAACCAAATCCTTCGTCACTTTCCTTCTCCAACCCGGGCCAAGAATAGCTACCCTAACGCAAGATGTGCGACAAACGGCTGTGTGCCTGCGAGAAGAAGGCGATGCCGGGTTTCATGAACCCGAACGATGAGCGTGTGATGGCCCTCGAACAAGCGTATGCGGAGTTCGCTCAAATCGATGGCAGGTCGCTATTGAAGAAACATTTAACGCAGCAGGTGTTCGATACGCTTAAGACACGCGTAACGAATACCGGCTCCACTTTGATGGACGTGATCCAATCGGGTTTAAAGAATCCAGACTCGGGCGTTGGTGTTTACGCGCCTGATCAAAACGCTTATGACGTGTTCGCTGCTTTGTTCGACCCAGTGATCGAGGAGTATCATATTAATTTCACATCGAGCGACGTCCATCCGGATTTGGATTGGGGAGAACCAGAGCAACTAGGAGATCTCGATCCCGAGGGACAATTCGTGATTTCGACGAGAATCCGTTGCGCCAGGTCGGTCAATGGGTATCCGTTGAATCCTACTATGACCAAATCCCACTACTTGGATTTGGAGGCAAAGGTACGCCAAATCGAAAGGTTTGTTATAATTAGCAGACCGCGGATGTTTATTGTATTTCATATTTTTACGAGCGTAATCGAACTTTAACTTAAATAGAGATTTAAGTAGAAATTATGAGGAGCTATAATGTTTAATAGTTATCAGTATAGGAAATATATTGAATACAGATTCGTTTTACCTGTTACATGACAAGGTGATCAGCTAAATGAGATCTAAATATCTATTTTATTTGTGTTTTGTGAATGAGAAAATTTCTCAGGACAAAGTTAAACTATTTCAGGAAAGAACTTTTTCTCGATGTCATTTTTTCACGCGATCTCAATGTTATCGGTATATTTCTAAGTCGAACTCTATATTTTTGTATCCACCAATTGACGCGTTTTAAAAAATATTAAGGTACTTGCGTCTGAGAAGTTTAAAAGATATGTTAACTTTGATTCTGTAATACTTAACGTGTGAAAAACAAGGAAAAACGCAAAGTAATACTCCAGAGTTTATGTTTTCCTTATCTTTCGTACACTACATTTGATGAAATTAAAATCGGAATATGTTTTAAACCATGCATTTTCCGACGTAAGTACTTTAATACTTTTGTGTAGAGAATAAAAAATCACATCTACCAGCGTAAAAAGATACATAGAGTTCTATTTAAAAAAATACCGATGAAATCTTCTAAAAAAGATAAACTCGAGAAAAATTTTTTCCATGTATCATGGAATTTAATGTAACACTTGAAATAGTTTAACATTGTCCGGAGAACTTTTTTCATACAATCGTAAATAAGGCAGACATTTAGGTGGTCTAATTTAGCTGAGACACTCTGTATATTATAACAAATACTTTGGATATTTTATATAATTTTTCGTGGTATGTATATTCTATACATCCTTGTTTGCAATTGTGAATGTTTTAGCAATTTTACATTTTCGTGAACATAAGTATAAAAATAGGATCTAAATAGACATTCGTTTCACCTATTAAATATAATAAAGCTCTACTTTGGATATTTTGTATAACTTTACACGATGCATTCTATGCATTCCTGCATCATAAAACTACCCATAAATCAAGCCTATTAAATTACTTACATTTTGTAATACGAACGGAGATTTGTAATATGAACTTGGTTTTTGAAAGGAAAATCATTAAGCCTTTGGATTTTCGTTTGGTAAGTGCATGGTTGTGGTAAAAAGGAATTTCGAGTTTTTTTGAAAGCGCAAATTCATGGAACAGGAGATAAAGAGTAGACGACCAATGTGCACAATGTTTTTCAGTTTTTGAAAATCGAAAGAGAGACCGGAGTTAAGACGTAACATATAGCTCATACACGGGATTTACAAAATGTAGAAAATCAACAAAGAGTAGTACTGTTAGTAGCATTTTGTTCAAAAACGATATTAATATCGTACTCGAATTTAGTAATAGAATGAAAATTGCACGAATATTGTGCATATTTATTATGCCAGAGAGGATGCCATAGAATTTCCAACGTTTTAAACAAAAAGTACGGGAAACGAAGGAATGTAGATTCCCATTCAGTTTTATACGAGCTACACGGCAGACAAATAATATACTTCCTGATACAATGCAGATGAACAACCTGAAGTGTTCAAACGGACATTTCACATATTATTTCGCATGAAGCGAGAAGGTGGACAAATTGCATGACTAGTTTTAGTGTTTGCAATACGGACACCATTTTTCCATGGTAAACGATGTAAAGAGGAAAGCAGTTTAGATCGTGGTTTTATTAATTGGATATTAAGATTTTGGATAATAAAATTTTCTAGAATTTTTACATATGGGGGAATAAAACAGACAGAACATGAATTCTGTTTTTAATTTTTGCTACTGTAATTTTATTCCAGCGTTACATTCCTAACTTAATGTCGATAAAGAAAGTAATGAAATTTGCAACACTTTTATTCGTTTTCGCGTAAATCTGAATTTCTCACTTGTACACCATAAACATCTATAAGCAAGACCCCTATTTAAACTCATTTCTCTTCCAATTCTGCTTACCAAACGGGAACAAAAAGAGAGCGAAGTAAACTCTTCAACTAACACAGTGCACTTCGTTCAATTCGTCAACGCGCCAACGAAAAAATCCACCAAAAAGAAAAGAAAAAAAAGGAGAAAAAAGAAAAAGGGGAGAGGACTGGTGGAAAGAAAGAAGGAAAATAACCCGGAAGAAAGGGTAAAAAACACAGAGAGATAGAGAAACAGAAGAACAAGATCTATGTCTTTACGGTTACACGGTTGGTTAACGCGTTAGAAAAGTTAAATTAAGCCGCACAATGTGCACGTAGCTAATTGATTTCTGCTGGCACGAAAAATCCCCTCGTTTCGTTAAAGCGTATAATTGCTTTTTATAATCGCGTTTTACCCGCTTTGTTGTCGACTATAGACGACTTGACTATATAAATTGCCACGAAAAAATTACTGCGATCGCCTCTTCGAATCTATTTACGCAGCGCATCTCTTCCGTTATACTTTCGTTTCTCTCAGTTCGTTCTTTCTTTCATCTTCAGGTACAGCAGGCCTTACGCTCGTTAGACGGCGAACTGAAAGGGACTTATTACAGTCTGGCCGCGATGGACAAAGAGACGCAACAACAACTGATAGACGATCACTTTCTGTTCAAGGAGGGTGATCGATTTTTAGAGGCAGCCAACGCCAATAGGTTCTGGCCAAGCGGTGAGTAATGATCGTTCCCCTTTTATACCTCTGCGCTAACTTTCCTCAAACTTTAGCAGATCGATTGCCATAGCTTTTAAACCTGTCTGAAATTTATCTTCCGTCACTGCCTTCGTCGAATCTTGTTGTGGCAACTGCATCCTCGAAAAGCGATTCGACGATGCTTCGGCTCCACAGGACGCAGATTAATGAGCCTGATGGAGTCGCAACTTTTAATTTTATTTAAGCACGATCCGCGCCAGATGCGCCCTTCAGCGTGTCGGTAATTAGATCGTAAGCTGGAGCAAAGGTGCTTTGTGAGGATATTTGTTTGGGTTTATCAGGCTTCTTTGTCTACTCCACGATACTCCTACAAAAGCTAATCAATTTTCAATCTAACACTTTTCTGATCATTCTTAAGTCACGCGGAAACCTTGGTAACTAGACAATTTTTCTATTCCTTTTTCATTTCGAGGAGGAACTTAAACGTAAGGAGGCTTACGATGGATTACATTGTTTGATATTTCGTGCTTTCGACAGTGATCTCATTTATCGAAGATGTAAAAGACATTTCAATCGAAAGACGCACAGTTACTTTGGAAAAATTAGTAAGCTGTTTCAAAGGATATTCCAATAGCTTTGGAAATGGAGATCCATAAACTGCTGTACAGAATGTTTTTCACTCTTAGCAATGGTCAAAATATCGCTCTCGTTTATTTGGTATGTCGTTTCGTGGTTTACCAAATAGTAGGAAGCTCGATGTACTGCAATAAATAGTACATAATATAGAAAGTGTACTAAATAGTAGGGTATACTCGTAAAATATAATTTCCTCGAATAAAACTTTAATCGAGCGATTTCTTTGAAATATAGAGGTATTTAATCAAAATAATTTCCACGCTACTTCAATTTTTCCATAACCATCATGAAATGTTAAATTTACGTTATCGACAATATTTGCGATACATTTCTCGTGTTTATAATAAAGAAAGATATTAGACGAATAATTTTGATGATTCGTGAAAAGCAATAACGATAATAAAAATCTTGTTTGCATTCAATACGCGTGTATTATGGCAAATTTCTTTTTCAATGTGTTTGTGTCAATCACTATGCACATTTTACCATTTATTCTCCCTATGAAAATTCAATTTACCATTCGTTCTTGCTAAATGTATGAAGATAGTAAACACTAAAAGTTCATAGCGTTCAAGTAATTTAACAAATAAATGAACGATGTAAGTGCCAAAATTAAAAGAGAAATATATTTCTCATTTCTATTTGAATTTATATTTTTTAATTTTTTAACATCCACTTCGGCATAATAAGCAATTAATATCGTAATAGTAATACAAAATTTAACATTAATATTGAATTACAGTATATAAATACATTAATATAATATACAGCGTATTATAATATTAGCATCAATGCCATTATAACAAAGTATTAATATTCTTTGTACTGAATCAGACTAGAAAACATTGTCAACGATACAGGACAATTATTCCATTCTGAGATTATAATCGTATTCGAGGCAATAATCGGTTAATTGATTTTCCGTGGGAAAATTCTGATTCGTCTTGTTCGCTGGCTTGAGGATCATCGCAGTTCGAGTAAAACATTCAATTACAATGCCGCAAGTTCCTTCAGCTCGTTTGAAAACATTAATCCACGGTAAGCCGAATGCTCGAAATTGGGCGGTTCAAGTTTAAACGAAGATTAAACCGAAAGTTTCTGGGATTAGAGGGAACCCGTTGGTAGATGGGTTAGCGAAATGGCGGCTTGACAAGTGTCACGACCGGTCCAGCTGTTTGTTGATTTTCATCGCGATTCTCTCTTGCCCGTATAAAAACAGTTCAATGCTTCCAGTGGATTTTCAATCAATCATCCTGAGGACCGTAAAAACGGGCCGTTTCACGGATAAATTGTAAAAGAGCGGAATCTGATTTAAAACGAAAATATCGTTAAACGGCGGGATTGTTATTTACCGGATTTGATATAAAAACACGTTACGATAAAGATCGTTATTTATATTTTTCGGTCTATTTGTAGTTAGTTCGGGAAAGTATTCGGTTTTGATTAAGTTACGTGGTCCGCAGAGGATGATAAAAGGCTCGAGTTATTCAGAATGGAGCGAGAACTGTTGCCTCGAAATGCAGAAATGAAAGTTTTCTCAATATGTAATCCGTATACTTTTCACATACTAATTTGTGGTACATTCACGATGGAAATTAGTATATTTTCGTAGAAATCTCGACGTAGATTTTGCACCTGTTACTTTTATTTGATCTGTAATTTGTTGGTATTTCACAGAACAGTGGTTTCCGACCGGTCAAATTGGCCGAGAGTTTTCTCTCCGTTTTGATAGGGAGTATCTCGCTATGTTTTATATATAGTGTTTCCTATATATATAATAATATATATATATATAAACGTAATAATATTGGCCATAAAATTTAGAAGCATCTAGTACTATTATATTACTTACTGAAAGAAGCAAAAAGATCTCAAGTCCTAACAAACGTGAGTCCAAGTAACTGTTCGTTTCGGACCTACAAGATGTTTTTCAATTTGAGTTTCTAAGACAATACTTAAACGCAACGTTTTCCAGAAGGTAGTTTCGTTTGTCCAACTTAAATCACTTGGAGCTCTATCTGCGAGGACATTAAAAAATTATAGTATATAGAAATAAGAGAAATAAACTACTATCAAGAAATAAATGAAATGCCAGTGATTTTTGAGCATGTGCATGTTTCTATGCGAAAACAATGTGGAAGTGTGTGTTGAAATGAACAGGGGTATATTCAAAATATGCGGCAGAGGTAATGTATCATTAACAAAAACATCTCGTAACTCCGAATTGAATGGTTTTCCGACTCGTGTTCATGAAAACATTGTTTGCTTGTTTTAATGAATACTACATATCCCTAACATTGTCCCTAACATTTTAGGAAAATTTATATATAGTATTCATAGCTTGTGGTTTTTAAATATTATTGTATTGATATGTGGAATAATACGCATAACTATCATTGTACATATCACGAGTTGTAGTACCAGCGAGACTTCCGAGTCCAGAGGCCTAAATATCGAGTCCACCGAATGGGAAGTTGCTGAATTCGCCAATTCCGCAGTGTTCAATATCTCACACCTCTATCACGATGAACAATTCATTCCCCAGTAAAGTGAAATGCAGACGATTTATAATTGGTAGAATCAACAGCGCGACAACGAAAAACTAACGCTTTTCGAATATCTAATGGTAGAATCTGTAGAGCGCAGTCAGAAGCTTCAAAACTTCGAGTATCTTTCTATATTTCTATAAATTAAATTAAAAATCAACTTATCCTCTCGAGACGAAAAATCTCATTTCTACGATTCAGAGTTTAATTAAAAATCTTAAAAGCTCAACGTTTCCTACGAACATTGTCTTTGTTGCCATTAGCAGATGTGATTTGAAGTTCCAAGAGTTCCATAGAAATTCAAAACCAAGCTGAATCGGTACAAAATGTGCAACTTTCTGTGCACTTCCAACCTAATTCTTCACAGAGTTAAAGATTATCGTCGGTCTGAATCGAAATACAAACCGATGGCATTGGCATTCTTGTGGGTTCCCGTAGCTTGCCAGAAAGCCGACGAAGGGTTCCGTGATTAAATGAACTTGCATTAGCGATTTTCATCATGATGGCCTTGGGAAATCTCTTTGCTGCCAAGATTAAACGGCTCAAAAGGGTTAAGGTATATTAAAGAGGCCAGGCCATGTACAAGAGAGAATCAGCCGCCATTGGAAGGGAGTTTTCAAAACTAACCAAAGAGGTTTCCTCCTCTTATCGTGAATACCTCGCCAATGTAACTTATTGCATTTTAGCACGGTCTTTGTCAACACAATTGCTAATTATATTATTATAAATTGTCAACGCGAGGACGTATCGTGATAGAAAGCCTTTAGCTTTCTCCTTCAGTATTTAACACTGAGGTGTTTTCTACAATACGATGGAGTCTCTAAGTGTGTTTATTCCGAGTAAACGCTAAATCTTGAGAAAAAATAATTTTAGGCGGCAAATCTTCGAATGGTTACAAAAACACCACTTGACTTGGTAGGGACTTGGTGATCGGAAACGTTTCTTAAGATTTGTGAGAATTGTAAATACGATTTCTTAAGAAATATTGAATCTAATTCTAAAGTTGCAATATTTCGTTATTTCGAGAAATATTGATTATGTGATTCAAAATAATTGATACTCCAGCTTCTTTGAATAATTTTTTGGAATTTTTTGGAATTTTTTTTGGAAAGAAGAGAAGCATTATAAATACATAAATACACATACTAAATATATTTTTTTCGAATAATACAATAAGGACATACATGTACGAGGATTTCGTAGTCGCACGGAAATCCGAGGACCACCGCAGGCTAAAAATCGCTGCTCTATACGATTTCTTGTTATTATCGTGCTCGTATAAAGAAGTTTCTTCGGAGATGTAGCCGAATAATTTTTTAATAAAGTAGGTTTTGTTATTTCGTATTCAGTATCTTAAAGGTATCTTAAAATTTATTTCTTCTTGTTTCTTTCAACTAATCTCACATACATATATATATTCTGTAATATTTAAGGTAACATTATAAATATATTTCAGTATTTTCAATAAATATATGAACCAGATGAAACCATAGACGAGTAACACCCTAAAAAGAATATTGCAAAGGAATTTTCCACAACACTGTATATTCTTCGAATGAACAAAACTTTTCTTATTGTCGATAGATAATTATATCATTTTATTTTATATTTAATTCGTTATCACATTGTTTATTCTCCAAATAACACGATCGTTCGTAAAATTATCATCACAGAGACTGCGCTATGTTCAGATGTTCCAAACGAATATAACCGAACATTTCATTTCCGTCTTTCGATTGTCCTCGTGCAGATAATTGCCGCTTTTGTTCCTTTGAACCGCACTAGATAACAGATTGCCTTTGTGACTGACCACCGTTGCTTGTTATTTACGAACGCTCGTTGCCGTTCGATCAAATTATTTTTCTCCCTTTCAGCTCACGTTTCTCGAAGAATCGTATTACGATCGCGTCCATTTTGTTTCCATACATTGGTATTACAACGTACCAAGAATATTTTTAGTCCAAGTTTAACGTGAAACTAATAAATAGACGCCTTGAATCGATGTAGAAATATACACATATTTCGAATGATTTGCTCTATAATCTCAATCGTAAGATATGAAAGCGTATACAGGATGATTCATTAGGAACTTTTGATGTGATTGTCTTCCGAGTTACGTTCGTTATACATGTACTCGTCATTCGAAGAACTATTTCCTCTATAATTCAAATTGTCAGATAAGGAAGCATGCATGAGGGGATCCATTATAATCTTACGACGTGTTTGTCTTTCGAATTATGGTCGTTATATATTCGGTATTCGAAGAATTGTTTCAAGCAAAATTTGGTTTTTGCATGGACAATATTGTCTAAGCAATGTCTTTGAGATTTTAAGGTGATGATCATTTCTAAATGAAACGAAATTACTTGAAATAAAATTAAGCGTTCACTTGTTTAAATGAAATCATAATTTACTTTTAGAGTTACATCTATTTTATAGTAATTCATTGTACGAAAAATCAAAAGCAAGAGATAAGAATATTCGATAGTACACAGATATATTACACAGGTGTATTACACAATACACAGTATATACAGATTTTTCTACTCAGATTTAACTTTGCGGAGGGACTCGTCGAGAAATTGAAGGTGTAAATATTACGAAGTTCGTCACTTGTATTACTTTCCTTCACAACCTCTCGATCGTAGCTGAATCACTTTTTGAAGTTGATAATATTTCTATATCGTATCATTGTCTTAAGGTTGCGACCGGTTAAACGGCTAAGAAAAGAAGCCGACCTTCTCGAAGTACGAACGATTTGTCGCACATCAAAACAAAGGTCAGTTCTATTTTTATAAAATTCGATGCTCTCCTATCGCTGCCAACGACAACATACATCAATTAATTTATACGAAAAATGTCATAAGCTAAATTTGGATAGGAATACAACTTCCAACTTTCCTCTTAGAGATGGTAACATTGTTACGTTATAAACAACTTAAAATGTCGTTTCAATTCCTGTCAACATCACGTGAACCGTGATTTTATACGCGTTATGTTATTTAGAAAGGGAGCTAATAATAATGTAGTTTGACATTATTATAGTCTACGCGATGGGCATCGACTGAATCATAGACGCTAGCCGAACAAAAAAAGAAAACTATTTTTCCATTTATCGAAATCGAATATAATCCAGAAAATTAAATATCCTACATATTTATTTATTTTTTCAATATTTATTAATTAATTGTACGACTTTCGTGTATTCTTAAAAGTATTTCTGAAAATATGCTGGATGGGGAAAAATATATTTTGGAAGCCAAATGGTTAGCGTAGTCGTTTATAAAACTATTCAAGGAATATCCGTACTTATTCGTATCTACAGTCTTTCGCTGTTTTTATGTATATCTCTCTTCCATGATACCTACTCAAAGGGTAAATCCAATGCTGATTTAAAGATAATCGAATGTGGTTTGGTTACGACATACCATGCTGCGTTTCCATTTGCCTTAGGCAACGCGAGATTGAATTATTAATATTCCATTCTGGTTGCGACGCACATGCGGCCCTCTTTACAAATAACAATGTAAGGAAACCGAGAAATTGCGCGGCGAAAAGGAAATTTTTTCCGTATCGAATGTTTAGCTCGGTTTTTACGTTCCAGTGTTTCAATCGGATGAATAGAAATTCGATATGAAATACTGTCAACTGGTACAGTCTACTATATTATAAAATTTATCGCGCGAGGTGTACATATAAAGCAATACATAAATAAACATTAGCCATAAACAAAATTCACATAAAACTACGTTTCCTCAAATTTTCACTATTATTGCAGCATATTATAATTTTAATTTAAAGAGTTGGAACCCCTTCTTTACGTTTCATTGTGCAGTAATCATTCTCAAAATTTTTAATCACACATGAAGTTCTCACAGAAGAAAAAAATTTCTTTTTTCAACACTGTTATCACAGTAGATCGTAATTTTAATTTATAAAGTTGGAACACCGTTTTTACGTTTCAGTGGGCGGTAATAATTCTTAAAATTTTTAGTCATACACAAAACTCGCATAAAACCACTTTTTCCCAAATTTTACAACACCGTTATTGCAGCATATTGTAATTTCAATTTACGGACTTGGAACTTCCTTTTTTTTTTACGTTTCACTGGACGGTAACGATTCTCAAAATTTTTAACCGTACACGGAACTCAAACGAAACCACTTTCTTTCAAATTTTACGACGCTGTTATCACGGTATATTGTAATTTTAATTCACAGCGAAAGGATTAATATTAAAGAAGATATCATCACGAAATTCTAAATCGTACGATATATATCGAATCTCACAAAGAAAGATCCACGATCTGCTAACTAAAGCGGCCGAGTCTCTTTTCTGAAACTTTAAACTTTAAACGAAAAAGAAACAAAACCCTACCCTTCTTTTCTCGTTACCCGCTCGCTATCCTATTTCCAGGCAGAGGAATATTTTTTAACGAGGCAAAAACTTTTCTCGTCTGGTGCAACGAGGAGGATCACATGCGTCTGATATCGATGGAAAAGGGTGGCAATCTGTCGTCCGTGTACTCGAGACTTGTTAAAGCGGTTACCGAAGTCGGGAAGGAAATACGATTCTCGCGGCACCATCGGTTCGGCTTCCTCACATTTTGCCCGACCAACCTGGGGACAACCATCAGAGCCTCTGTTCATATCCGCCTTCCGAAATTGAGCAAGAATTATGCGAGATTCGAAGAAATCGCGAACATGTACCATCTCCAGGTGAGAAATAATATCGATCCTACACTGCTTTTTTTCTCTTTCTACCTTTCTTACTGGATCGTTAAAGAAACTAGTCTACTTTACATATAAATGACAGGATTTGAGTAATCTTCTTTATTCCAAACAGAATTCGAATAGTCTTCTTTTTCGATTGCAAAGTTCTTCTTTATTTTTATTTCATTCTTCAATAACATAATTGTGAACTTCTGAAGGAACGTTGTAATGGAAGTTAGTGGTATATTTATTTCGTAAAGAAGAGATAAAAAGAATCTTTTGAATTTCAATGTTAAAAATGTAGTTTTAAGTATTATTATTATTAATGGGAGTCGGATAT
This sequence comes from Bombus breviceps, assembly GCA_014825925.1. NCBI lineage: Eukaryota > Metazoa > Arthropoda > Insecta > Hymenoptera > Apidae > Bombus > Bombus breviceps. The sequence goes on from CM026184.1 coordinate 15,552,788, forward strand.
TTCTAAGGATTTCGCGATATTTCACATGAAGAACATGATAAACGTGATAAATCTCCACAATTATATTCATTGGAAAGAAAGGACTGCATTACATAAATGAAAACACTGCATAAATGAATAGGATCATGCGACGTTTATCTTCTTTCACGTAAATGTTTTACGTATAAATGCGCACATTTTTCATTACAAAAATATGTAATCATTTTTTCCAGTATATAAGTAGTATGTTCGAATAATTTCAACGGTGTATCAAAGAAATGCAAATTGAACGTACGATACAATGACTTCTGAAACTGTTATGATAGCGCAATTACGAGGCACATAAACAAATAATTTTGAGAAAATATCCAACAGAGTTTCGCAGTTTAATTAGTTCAAATGAATTTAACGATATAGATAATGTGTTTAAAAAGTCGATTTCAGATCGATCGGTCACGTGGCCGTTACGAGTTGCAAAATCGTAAATGGGTAAACAGAGAAATAATTCCACGGTTCCACGTAATTATCATTACCGAACGTTAGTCATCTTTGAAATGCTAATGAAACGAAACGCAACAAGTATTCCTTCGGCCCGGGATCAATGCTAATCGTTCGTACGAAATATTTAATCTTTTGCGCTGAGCGAAGCGGCGATGATGCTTATACAAATCCCAAGCGTATACAACATAAACTATAGTTACGGATGAGCACGTGCAAACAAGTACAGTTATGAATATTCCCAGCTTACAGGGGAAATATTTGAACTGGATCTTCGCTGTCTACGGGCGAAGAATCTACGAAACGTAAAAACACACAGTTTTACTTACTACGCGAGCTTATTTATTTTCCTTTTTCCTTTTCAGTTTCAGGTTTATTGTATCTTTTTTTCCTTTTCCGCGCGTTTCCTTTTCTTTTTTTTTTTATTCTATTCCACGCAAACGTGTAGCACGGTTTTATTAAATTTCACTGGCATCCCGTGGATAACTATAGCGCGATTAAAAACGACAAAATATGCCTGATTCTTCGCAGCAAATATCGAGCTGGAGAAAGTATAACTCGTGCCGAGTGGACTTTGGTCCCGAAGCTTGCATTTTTGAACGCGAGAAAATTTGACTTTGAACGAACTTCCTTCGCAGTTATAAATTTTTTGGAACCTTATTATTGAGCTCAGCTTGTTTAATCCATCTGTGGATTTGGTTTATTGGACGGATTGTAATTGTGTCAAATTAAACGATGGTAAAACAATGATCATAAGAGTAATATATCTTTATTATACGTATAGTAACATTATATGGATATACAAAGAAATAAAACACGATATCGGTACTAATTAAAGAATATTAAAATGAACGCAAACCTCGTGATTATTAAATTTAACTCCGAGAGACAAGAATAATATAATTTTTAAAATACGCGGAGTTCCATAATGTTCTGTCCATTTTCATCATATTTCTCTTCATTCTCATCATATTTGCTTTGAAAATCGTAGTCACAACATCAATCGCTAAATTTTAGCTTTCGACTCGAAAAGTCGAGTTGACTGCATGTCACGAGTGTACAATTAATTATTTGCACACTACCTCCTTAAGAAAATCTAGAATGTTCACCTATCTTCTTAATACTAAATTTGAAAAATTTTATTTACTTGAATTTTCAATTCGTCGTATTATCACGTCGAACGATAACATTATACCAAATGTTGCGTTGAACATTATAATTAGATTGGTATCGTAAACTTATTTTACTAGAAAATTGACTGAAAAATTAAACATTACAATTAAATTGTAAATGATAAATATATGGTCGCCTGAATTTCCTTATTTTCATTAGTTTTATTCAATATTTAATTTTGTTGTAACTTGTTTGATGTGTGATCGAATATTAATTAGCCATTAATATACGCATATTTACGTAATTGCATGCGAATAAATAGATATTCCGCGCAAAATTAGTAACATTTTAAACCGAAAGAATTATTCGTTCGCACGTCATATGTGTCATTACTCAAATAATTATCAAGTCATTTTCAGATCATTCTTCATGTACACGCGAAAGAATGAAAAATTATTGAAATAACAAGACTAGAATAATTTATAATGAATATCGAATAATTATTCACTGGATAAATCATTCGATTGAAATATCATTATTTAATCCACTATCTTGAGTAAATATTTCTTCCGTGCCATTTAAGATACCTTTGAAATACTAAACTGGATTGATAGATATTCCTTCTGCAATATTATAGATAGACGGATTAGTAAATTTATTAGTCAAACATAATCCTGTAACGGCAAGAAGTAGTAATATTGTTAGTAAGGGATATAACGTTGCTAACTAAATAGAAGTTGTAAAAACAGCAAAAGCTAGATATGACAACCTAGGAAGATAAAATATTAATTAAATGTCTAAAGTCATACCAAATTAATATCGCGATGAGCAACAGTAAATATACCAGTAATATACGAAATTATTATACTCCTATTTTCGTTAAAATGTATTACGTGACATTGTATTACGATATATTATATTACGTCGTATCACAACATATTATACTATACTGCATTATACTATATTACTTTATGCTATATTACGTTATGCTATATTACGTTACACTATATTACATTATACTATATTACTATACTATATGTATTCTATTACGCTATATACAATACTGCTTTGTATTACGTTACGTTACTCTACATTATGTCATAATATATTACGTTATATTATATTACGATATACTGCATTACGTTATACTATATAACCGTATATTATTTTATGATATATTATATTACCATATACTGTATTATGTTATATTGTATAATGTTACATTATATCATATCACGTTATGTTATATTACGTTCTACCATAATACGAGCGCAATAGGGATATCTAATGACGACAAAGGGATAAAGTGGGTAAACAACGCAGATATCAGTAAGCAGTCGTAAGGAGGAGACAAGAGCGGAGAGTAGTGAAGAAGTCGCTAATCGAGATAATAAACGAACAGTTGAAGACAGCACTGATTATTCATTATGCACATTTCACGTTCTACAACGCAGACATATTCTATCACGTTTTATTATATTACCACATATTATATCATAACACGTTATAGTATGTTACTATATATTGCATTATAACACATTACGCGGCATTGCATTATATTAAATTGCATTACGCAATATTAAACTATGCGGCATTGTAACACAATACATTAAATTAGTTCATATTATACTACGTTATATTATATTACGTGGCATTGCATTGCGCTATATTGTGATACGTTATAATATACCATGTTATATTGATATCGCCATAATACATTATGATATTAAGCATTTCGATATGTAGTACGCAACGCAGTATTACGTAGTATTATATAGTATTATGCTATTACGCATTACGACATGATATGTCACGCTATATAGTATAACATTATAACGTATTACGTTATATAGTATAACATTATAACGTATAACGTTATACAGTATAACATTATAACGATTTTGGATATACAGTATAAAGTTACATAGTATAACATTACAACTTATTACGTTATATAGTACAACGTTACATAGTAAAACGTTATACAGTATAATGTTAGAACGTATTACGTTATATATAATAAAATTATAATTTAATTCGTTATATAGTAAAACATAAAAGCGTATTACGTGATATAGTAAAACGTCATTACGAATTACGTAATATGTTATAACGTTAAACTATGTAACGAAATACGTTATAACATTATACTATAACATTATACGCTATAACGTAATACTACATAACGTTATACGTTATAACGTAATGCTACATAACGATATACGTTATAACGTATCACTATATAACGTTATACGTTATAACGTAATACTACATAACGTTATACGTTATAACGTAATGCTACATAACGTTATACGTTATAACGTATCACTAAATAACGTTATACGTTATACGTTAGTTATACGTTATACGTTATACGTTATACGTATATACGTTATACGTTATACGTTAGTTATACGTTATACGTTATACGTTATACGTATATACGTTATACGTTATACGTTAGTTATACGTTATACGTTATACGTTATACGTATATACGTTATACGTTATACGTTATACGTTAGTTATACGTTATACGTTAACGTTATACGTTATACGTTATACGATAGTTATACGTTATAACGTATCACTATATAACGTTATACGCCATAACGTAATACTACATAACGTTATACGTTATAACGTATCACAACATAACGTTATACGTTAAAACGTAATACTACATAACGTTATACGTTATAACGTAATACTACATAACGATATACGTTATAACGTAATGCTACATAACGTTATAAGTTATAATGTAATACTACATAACGTTATACGTTATAACGTAATACTACATAACGTTATACGTTATAACGTAATACTACATAACGTTAAACGTTATAACGTAATGCTACATAACGTTATACGTTATAACGTAATACTACATAATGTTAAACGTTATAACGTATCACTATATAACGTTATACGTTATAACGTAATACTACATAACGTTATACGTTATAACGTATCACTACATAAAGTTATATACGTTATAACGTAATACTACATAACGTTATACGTTATAACGTAATACTACATAACGTTATACGTTATAACGTATCATTATATAACGTTATACGTTATAACGTAATACTACATAACGTTATACGTTAAAACGTAATACTACATAACGTTATACGTTATAACGTAATACTACATAACGTTATACGTTATAACGTAATACTACATAACGTTATACGTTATAA
>CM026184.1:15558092-15583092 GCA_014825925.1 Bombus breviceps
TTTTTTTTTTTTTTTTTTTGGTTTGCGATTTAGAAGTCTCGAGCTTAGATTTAAGTTTCAGCGGTCATTGCGCCCGAAGAAAGAAGAGGCTATAAGCCGAAGAGGCCCGGCAAACTGCCACTCAAGAGGGCAACTACTAATGACTCCCCATCCTCTGGGTCATCCAGAGCATGGGAAGTCATTATTGTTACTACTTTGTCACTATGCTCGCTTTTACTATTTTTAGTAGCAATAGTAGTTGTAGTTGTAGTTTCTGTTTTATTGGCCGATTTATATATCGGTCCATCGTTCCACTAGGCAAATCGCGATTTTTCTTATTAGTGTCGCGAGAGATTATTTGCGGGTTGAATTAGAGTAGCGAAATAACATCGCGGCTTTTTATTAGTGTCGCGACAGAATGATTACAGTTTGAATTAGAGTTGCGAATTACGATATCGCGATTGTCTTTTGCAATTTTTATTATAAATTTTTAGAATTTCTTATAGAACTATACGTACCAGAATTTATCTTGTTTTCTATTGTTTCAAATTAGATTATAAAGATGTTAGTTTTCAATTAATTTTATAGTATTGCAAGTAGCAATACCAGCATATTTTTCATATAGTACAAAGTAATTTTCATCAAATTCACTTTAAGAGTTAGCATTGCGATATTGTTCCATCGCGAGTTCTATTAATTTTTCCCTTTAGCGTTGCGATAATGAATGATCGCGTTTTATTAAGTAGAGTTGCGTTTACAAAATGCCCAAACCCTCCGACTGCATTTGTCGGACACTGTTCCTGAATCACACGTACAGCTGCAAGAGCTGTGCAAGTGTGATCGTTCATCAGCAACCTCTTAAATGGTTGCACTTCGATCTCACGCTATTAGTGTTGCGTATTGCTTAAATACGAGTGCATAGATTTAAATTTATTAGCGTTGCGTATCACATTTCGGGAACTTTCAGAACTTTTTCTTTTTTTTAATGATAGATTTATTTATATTTCAAATATAACGAAGCACTCGTCGCGTTTTATTTTGAGAATTTTCTGCTTCATAAATATTAGTAGTAAATTAGCGTTGCGAAACAAGAATACTCAGTTCCACTCTAGCCGTGTTGGTCGGATTTATATAGAGTGGAAGACGATCAAATTTTAATAGCCCTTCTGGCTGCTGCTTTGTTTCTTTTTCAGCGCCCCTTATTACTACGCTTATTACTGAAAATACTGCTATAAGACATATTCCTTCGTCAGCGTTAACGTTACCATGACTGCTAAATTACGAAACTTTATTACGAATGCATAATAATTTATATTTAGATGTATGAAATTGTGAGCGATTTCATGCGTAACAAAGTATTATAATGAAATATCTCAATGTTGCTACGAAGGCTTGTAATATTTTTTAAAATTTAATTCATTGCTAAAATTTAATTAATGCTGGTGATTGTTCGTTCTTAGAACCATAACTTTTAGAATTTTTTCGACCGCGATATTTTCAATCTTTTAACATTAATGTAAAATTTTATAAATATTTGTAAATTTCATTTGTATGAAACAAAAGTTCGCGATCATCGTTCGTTGTAACAAAAATTCTGAACAAAATGATTTATGTGCATATCTTTCGGTTCACTATGTTGCAAGTCACTATCTTGTTATAGGAAATAACAGATACTGTTAAAAGTTAGATTTATAATAATCGGGTTTTCTCTCATCTTAGCTATTTCAAATGAAGTTTTCAAGTTTTGATTCGGTTTAAATTCAGTTACTTAAAATTCTAGTTTTCAACATAACCCTAGTTTCGATTAAAAAGATACAAATAATTCTCTATTTTTGGTAAAATTAAAACAAGAATAATTTGATCTGTAACTGACCATTATTAGTAGTTTATTTCTCGTGTATATAATGTTCTCGTTTTAAAGATGCCTGTTTCTTTCATATACCAAATCCAGTAAATGTTTCAGATTTAACAGTTTAGAGAAAATACATTTCAGTTACATATTTGAACATTTCATAACATATTAAATATGTGTGCTAGATACCCAAATGATTTTTCTTTCATTGTCCGATTGTTCAGGCTCCTTCCTGTTTTCCCATTTTTAAGAGAAACATATTATGATCACGTTAGAGTATATAACTTTTCGATATCTTCATAAGTTTGGTACTACGAGTCGTATGTCTCTTTTGCAAGACTCTAAATTGTATACGCAGTGTCAATAGTTCCATTTTCCTTCTCTCGTTCCAAGTTAGACAAATGTATCTTTGAGACCGAATGTTGCCAGTATGGTTGCGAATTATTGTACAATTTTTGTACTGATCGATGTAGTCGCTTTCGTAGATTAATCAGTTGATTAATTTTCGGAAAACGACTACATCAATCAGTACAAACGTTGTACAATAATTCGATACGGAGCCGAGAACTACGATAATACAGTCCAGTTTGGATCACCTAAAGCCACGAGGAGAATTTTGGATAATCTAAACTGGACTGCAACGTGAGGCGCCGTTGGATACCGTGGGACGCCGTTGGACACCGTGGGACGCCGTTGGACACCGTGGGACGCCGTTGGACACCGTGGGACGCCGTTGGACACCGTGGGACGCCGTTGGACACCGTGGGACGCCGTTGGACACCGTGGGACGCCGTTGGACACCGTGGGACGCCGTGGGACACCGTTGGTCCAGTTTTGATCACCAAAAGCCGCGAAGAGAAATTTGGATGATCCACACTGAACTGCAACGTGGGACGCCGTTGGACACCGTTGGACATCGTTGGTCGTCGTTGGACACCGCTGGACACCGTTGGACACCGCGGGACACCGTTGGACACCGTTGGACACCGCTGGACACCGTTGGACGCCGTTGGACACCGCGGGACACATTGGGACACCGTTGGACACCGGGGGACACCGTGGAATGCGTGCGTTTTAGCCTTAATTAATCGTAAGATAGATATCTATGTTAAGTGCATTGTGAGCGCATTCTGCACAACGATACTTATCCATCTTGGAACGAAAAAGAAAATTACCGCCTCTCTTGATCCTCTCGCATACCACACTGGTGAAATTGTACTCGCGATTTATCGGTTCGCGATCACTCAGTTCTTTCAAACTGCCGCGTGGCGTACTCGCTCGCGCGTATTCCGGGTGCGTGCGGGTCAACGTGCACCAGATAACTCTTTGGATTCGTAAGTCGCCCCAAGAACACCTCTGCCTTGGTGGCTGCTCGACGACTGTTCGACGTTTGCATCGGATCACGGGAGTTGTCGTCGCGCCGGTGATGCTTGCGAATCTGTTGGCAAGTCAGTCGTGGATCTGCAGTCCTGTCCGATTGGTACCTTGGCACTCGGTCGGGGACCTGCAATTTCACGTCCTCCGTAATCCTGTTCGGGCCCGCGGGGGTGGGCCCCACTGTTCAGTTGGGGCCATGCCTTCGTAATTCTGTTCAGCGGCCCCTCCCCGGGTTCCACTTGTTAAGTTGTCGGCCTATGTGCTGGATCCACGGCTGGATCGCCAATGGATCACTGGCATCATCGGTCGGCGTCATCGACCGCGACTCGTGTAAGTTTCGAACGGCGAAACGGGAATCGAGTTACGGTCAATTCTTGGGCTTTCCGCTGAACCTTGGGGTTATCTCGTGCACGGGGTTACGTAGCGTAGGTTTGTTAGTTCTTTGGCGCGATCTCATTCGTTTCGGGCACGCCGCGATTTTTCCCTTTGTCGTCTGATTGATCGGGCATCTTCTTGTTTTCCCATTTTTAAGGGAAGCTTATTGAGATCACGTTAGAGTTTATAACTTTTCAATATTTTCAAAAGTTTAGTGTCGCAATAGTAGAACGTTAAACAGTTTAGTACGGCGACTCGTATGTCCCTTCTACGAGACACGAAATGGTGTATATAGTGTCAGTAGCTTCATTTTCTTTCTTTCGTTCAAAGTTGGATAAATGTGTCTTTGATACCGAATGCTGCCAGTAGGAATGCGAATTATTGTACGATATTTGTACTGATCGATGTAATCGTTGTGTGGGAGGTAGATCTTGCGTTATGTATGTTTTGTTCTACGTTTGTAAAGATTCGTGTAAGTGCTGCGTTGGAGATATGTGTTTCGCAGTTAGGCTACGAAACAACTATTTCTTTACGCAGGCCCATGGTCAAGTAGAATCGGAACTCGACATTCTGCCAATAGGTTGAATGTCGAGATCGATGTGTAATGTTAAATAACCCATGGGCGGGTCTCGTGCGTAGTCACCTCCTCGTGGTGAGACCTGGTAATTGGCATCGATTTCCAAAAATTAATCAGTTGATTAATCTTTAGAAAACGATACCAAGCCAAGAACTACGCTAATACAGTCCCGTTACTGATAACATGGATCGCGTTGTGTCTGTCAGGTTTGTAACGTATTCTAATTATTAATATCTTAATCTATTCTCGTTATTAATATCGTATAATTAATACTCACTTATTTGACGATTCACTGAACATTAAAATAATGAAATTAAGTGGTTTTCGGAAATCTTTTGTTTTAATTTTTCTTCCATCGTCTGCTAAATGATACCATTGCCGGTAACTTCTATCGTAAGCTTTTGTAATAAATTTTGAGTTTGATTGCATTTCCATTTAATTATTTTATACGTTTGTTTTAACTTCTTCTAGTTACGCTGTTACGCTGTTACGCGTGAACAATCACAGACACGTACTGCGGTGACTATGACATTTCCTACGATAATTGTCCATAACTAATTAATTAAAGGGAAATTCCGGTCGAAATCTAACCAGTGTGAATCTAACCAGAGGTACTAACATTTGTCTTACGATGCTGAAAGTTCATGAATTTTACCAGGGAAAAGAATAATTAAGGAATAATCGTGAAATTAGTGGGAGAGGTACGTCCGTCCTTGTCGCACAATATAGCTCCCTTTGTCTAACAGGAGTTGAGATACCTCCTCGCACATTCTGTACTCCTGTTGCTTTCCCGCAGTTCCAATCGGATCCGATAGATGGCAGCATCAAATGTAGATAAGGAGCACACTACTGTGCAGCAATGTACTTGATGGTAAGGTAAACTTGAGTAAGGTAATGAAGGTAAACTTGATGGTAATTTGCAGAGTTAATCCAAAAGCAATTTCCGTTAACAATTTGTCGGCTCGTATTATTTGTATACTTACTCAGATGGCGATTATACCGATGACCAAAGATATATTTAACGGCATCGCTACATACTGGCGCTGATGCCAAAACTACGCAACATCATTTACAGTGCATGAAGCAAACCGTGTACACATCTCTGAACTTTTGAACAGTTTCTTCCACTTTCTTCTATGAACGTCTTTATGCGATATGCAGCTTGCATTAAAATCAGTCAACGTTATTAAAGTCGTAGATTTGGCGAGGTAAATTAAATATTTTCAATTCTTTTTTAAACTAATTTATATTTAATAAAATGCTCTATTCAGTGCAAGTTCCATTAATATTAATTAAACGAATATTAATTTCTAAAGTCGAAAAGAATTATTAAACTTGCCGATTTAGTCAAGCACTTATTTAAAGTTTTTAATTCGTATTTTTACGAAACTGTTAAGCGGAATTTATTCTATTTACACGTTAATCTACATGCTTCGTATCTATTCGCAGTGATCAAGAATGGACTTCATGTAGATAATTCTTCTGTCAAAAGAAGATTGTAGAAAGATCATCAATTGAAAAGTTTATTAGAAAAATATTATTATAAACGAGCAGCTTTATAGTCACCGGGGACAATGTGTCGATTATGAACTACGTTTATAGTTCAGGTCGACTACCCCGTAGTCGTTAGTAAACTATTCTGGTGATTTCGAATAAACTTGATACGTGTAGAAGAGCCAATCAACGTATTGCCCTTCTTACGCTATCGCATCGACATAGTCCTCTAGTTCACTGTCTTTCACGTACTATGTGTATATGATATGTATACGTGTGTACATACGAATATAGTTCGAAATAAATATTTACCTACATTCTTTGTTACTTATTAAAGGATGGAAACAGTACGATCTTATGGTTGCAGGAGAATGAGATCTTGCGTTCTCTCCCAAAATTGAACATAAAATTGTGAAAGCTAATCTAAATAATAAATTGTGAGGTTATGTCCCAAAAGTTTGTCTTTTTTTACAAATAAATTTTCTATTATTATTATTTTTATTGTTGTTGTTGTTGTTATGTTATATACTTGGACAATTCATTTCAACCTATTATCATTAATATTTCATATTTAGTTTTATACAAAGCTAGATTTTCTGAATCCTTGGGAAATTGGTTAGAATCGAAGAACGCGCGCGCTCTTGAGAAAGAATACCTTGGGAAGACTCACTCATAGTGGTAGGAGGAGAAAGCAGGTATTTCAAACCCAAATAAAATATATAACAACTAATACATTTATTATTATTATTATTATAAATTTTTTCAAATATCAATAGAATTTATTAACAGATAAGATAGGAAGATTTAAGAAAGAATAATTTAAAAATTCCAGAATGTTGATCCAAGATGCAACAACTCGAAGAAAAGGAAGCTTCGCTTGGGTTCCTTCGATGGTTTTTCAAAGTCTACTCAATTTGTGCAATTTTAAATTTTGCCAAGTATCCATGCCTAATAATAATAATAATAATAATAATAATAATAATAATGATAATGATAATGATAATAATTTGCCAGATAGTAGAACAATATACCTTAGAGTATGATCCATTACGAGGAACTTCGATACATGACTGTTGAATTTGCCGGTGAAAGAATAGTTAATCGTTTAGTTACCTCGTATGTCGTGGGTAAGTTGGTTTTGTAACAACAACAGTGCGAGTCCTTACCATGGTGCGCGTACAAAATATATAATTTAGAAAGCGTTGCAGAGAATATTTTTCCGCTATACTCCAAGGCATCATCTTGTTGATAATGATGACAGTGATAAAAATGAAAATAAAATAATAAAATAATAATGAAGATGATGATAGTAACGTTGTAAGGCTCTCGATGCCAGAGGGGGATCTCGTATGATTCTTTATGATACTATGCAAGGTAAGTAAGTAAAAAAAGTTTCTTAAAGACGTGGCAAAATAATAGTACTTAAATCTCTAATATCGTATATTATATTTCTGTAATTGCTCGGCAAATTTAATTATACAATTATCGTAACGAATTATCATCAGGTACAACAACTTGAGAGAAAGTATTTTATAACATAGATAGATAAATAGATAGATAGATAGTTAAAATATAATATAAGTGACTGTGAATTTTATCTTATTATTATTAGTTACATAGTTACTAGACTCTCTTCTTCTATAATTTTTCTTTTTTTCCTTTCTTTTTTTGTAGGTACCAATGGGAACATTGCGTGGTTTAAGAGAACATATAACTTCATAGGCAGCATAAATTGTAGAAACAACGAATATTTTATCATCATCATTATCCCCGTTAAGTATAAAGAAATAAATAAATAATTTCCATTGGAAAATTCTTTTCAGAAAATTAGTAGGATTTGTAAATTAAAATCTTGGTCTATAACATAGTGTAACGTAACATGATATAATATTATAATAATATAAATGAAAAATACTACTGTAGAAAATTGAATTTTGTTTTTATATTTTTATTTTAAATTACGAATTGTTTGTATTTCATATATATGTATATATAGATGATTGATCGCAAGAGGAATCGGTGTTGGATTAGGACTAAAATTTAACGAGCGAGCAACGCTAAAACGTGATGATGCTGATGACGATGATGATGATGATGATGATGATGATGATGATGATGATGATGATGATGATGATGATGATGATGATGATGATGATAATAATACCGATTGATTCGATAATTTTTCAATATCTTGCAAACGATCGATATTTTTTTAGATCCAGTTGTTGAGGGAAAAGAAAGGAGTGAATTGTAATTCATATTTGAAATTCTATCCATATAAAATATGGAAATAAACTAAATAAATGTTGCGATATATATATATATATATATATATATATATATATATATAAAATAGAATAAAACACATGATCATAGGAAGTTCGTACTTTATATCGCCCATTCTTCACATATACATATATAATGCGCATATATTTTTAATTTCTTCAATTTAAGGAAAATTTACACGAATCGTTTTGTACGTTTTCAATTACTGATTAGAACGGGACCGAAACAAGTAAGAGACAAAAATGTATTTAATAAAGAAAAATAGAGAACGGATAATCGGTAAAAGATTGTTTTCTCATTCGACATTTCCAAACATTCTTACACGTGTATATGTATGTATATTTGGTAACTGATAAACGACGTCATCCGTTATCGTACCGAGCATTACACGGACGTAGCGCGATTCTTCTAGAAAACATTTTTCTATTATTATTATTATTATTATTATTATTATTATTATTATTATTATTATTATTATTATTATTATATCGTTATAATCGCCTATATCATTGCTGTTGTTGGTCCTTTTGGTTTAATCATCATCGTGGCACGTTTCAAAGTATAATCCCAACCTCTCCAACGGAACCATACGATACCTTTTATTAAATAACAGAAAGGAAGAATCGTCTTTTGTCGTTAAACGGATAATACGAAACATGAATGGCTGGTTGTACATGACGACATTATTTTGTAAGCAACCATACCTTGTCGAGCGGTTAAATCCTGAGGATCGTTCAAATAAAGACCGTTTAATCCTCGTCCGCACGATTTCCACCACCATCCGCCTTTTAGCATGGAAGCGCAGTTCAACGATGACCTATCATTGTCCCTGTGTAAAATGAAATATCGTCTCGAACGAATAGTTGACTCTTATTACGATTAATCTATCCGATATTATCCGTTCTTGATTGCTTTTTGCTCTATGCTTTCACATAACCGAAATTCTCATTTCATGCGTTCTAACAAATGAAGAAATAACGTGTTACCTGTTGTACGTGGAAAACGGACTATTGTTCGAACCGTACCATGGATCGTTTAATGAGTCACCGGCATTTCCGTCGTAACCGTCAATCTCCAATTTATAATATTCTCCTTCTGAATAGATCTTGAAGTGAGAGTACTGTGCGTACCTAAACGAAAGTACATACATATATAATTTTTGTCTGCGCACGGATATACGAATGTTCCGAAACGTTCTATATCTTAAATGTACAGAGATAATCGTCTTTGAAATCCTTTCCGATCTATTCTACGCAGACATTAAAACGTTCGAACTTCGCATCCAAAATCAGTTGCAATTGTAATTTTGATATTTCTTACCTTTTGTTACCTTCGAAATCTTCCAGTTCCACCCGAAGCATGTAATCTTCGTTGTTAGTTAACATGTATATGTTTTCGTTGCCAAGCCAAAACTCTCGAGCGGGATCACCAAAACCGTTTTTATAATCAGCCCAATCACGATTGAAATTTTCTCTTGGCTCGCCGAAATCGTCTCTTCTTTGAATAACCTAGGGAAAAGTGGAAATTCTTCATCGAATTATGAGTAGTAAGAAAGTAAAAAGATTAAATATCTTTTACCAACGAACGCGGTTTTTTATTGTACGCGCAGTCATTGTTTTTCTATAATGCCCGAAGAGTATAAGCTATCGATGGCTAGATTCTACATTGCGAAATATATTTTTTTGGAAAAAAAGAAAAAAAGGAAAATCCCGTTCTATCACACCAGTTCTATCTGGATGCATGATGCATACGCGTATATACGTATTATAGTATTCGAACGAATCTCTGTTTTACCGTCCAACCTCCTTCGGCGATATCCTGCTCGCAATAAACCTTGAGAAACCAATAGGTTGTTCCACGAATTTGAAGGTAATAGACACCGCTATCTCTCATGCCAGCATTTAACAGATCAACACATGAATAGCCCTGTAACGTTAAACAAGATGTACATGTATTATCGTGTTTGTAGGCATTGATAACATGGAATAACGTTTATTCTTTCTTGCGTAGATTTTTCGCTCTGTTACATATTACGTACATAGATTAGTATTTTTCTCTCTTCCTACAATATTGTTATACATATTTAATTTTTCAATTATACAATCGTATTGTAAAAACTACTTTTCTTTCTTTCTTTTTATTTCTTCTAGAAATATGGTATAGATTTTCAAAATTCCCGTAAATTCCCTTTTTACGAGCCGTAGTCGAATGTTTCAAAGTTGATGGTTGTACGTGATGCATACGCACGTGCATTATAGTGACTTTGTGTGTTATTTACGGTTTGACGAGACGAGTAATTACGAGCAACTTTAAAATGACCGTTTGAACGAAACATTCAGAATGTTAATCGACGTATTACGTAATAAATTTTTCAAATCTGAACATTTCTTTGTGCCATAGCACATACGATATATGTACGTGAACGAAGGTGGGCATATACATGGGCATGTCGTGTATACTATAAGTGATATAACTATATCGTGTATGCACGATAAAATGCATATGTTTAGGATTCCTTCTTTCTCTCTCTCTCTCTCGCCCGCCCCCCCCCCCTCCCTATACAATCACTCCTCTTCCGTAGTAATTGCGCCTTCCCTTGTCTACACACTCTTCGCATAGAAATACAGCAGCGTTGTTGTTACGTTTACTCTCTCATCTTCTTCCGTTTCATCGCGTTCGTTCGCTTATTCGCTTACTGGGTCTTACAAGGTAATTAAACTATAGAGAAGAGAGAGGAAGAAAGAAAAAAACATGTTTGCATAAAAGTCAAGCAGTATATCGATTATTCCGCTTTGGTTGGTTAAAAACCAAAGAAGAAATGAGAAAAATATAAAATACTATATAAAAACTGTTTCTAATTCGTTTGAACGGTGCCGATTACGTTAAGTGACGTTAATTGGTACGGGTTGAGAATGTTTTTGTTGTTTATTACCTTAACATCTTTGTAATTAAGGAATGCATCGGTGGTAAAGGTCGAATTTGCTGGACTTGGTTTGTTTTTGACACTTGGAAATATAACACCACGATTTTTAGACGATGATCGCTGCGAACTCGGGGATAATGGGGGGCCTATTGAAGGACTGGCTGTCGAGTTGGAGAAATTAGTGGAACCACTAGAAGCTGTATTGCTTGAATTAATGAAGTTATTGATCGATACGGCGTTCGACGAGGTCGAGGAAGACATGGACATCGACACAGACGAAACGATGGTAGTCGGATTGACCGGTGAAACGGTTGTTTCAACTGCAATGTCATCAGAGAGTCCAACGTATCTGTGAATCGAAAGAAATTCGTTCTACATGAAACATATTAATTACATAGCAATGTAATAATGGTGTTTCGTTAGTTGAACGTAGTATACTGTTGCTACACTTTCTACATATTTATTTATTTATTTATTTACTAATGTTCTTTTACATCGTTCTTTCACGCATCACGTCATCATACCTATGTATAATAATATATTTGAATATTTACTAACAACGAAAGATGCAATCAACTCGAAATACGATTCTTTCACGTTACACGAAACAAAAGATTTCTTTTCATCGAAGGGAAGTAAGGAAACGGATAAAGCTAGAGATACGTATGTACGTATTGTCTGTTATTATTAGAGAGAAAAGATTGTTTCTCAAAAAAATGGAATGAAACTGACAACGTCGTAAATCCCTTCGGTTTCCATATTATTTCGTAACATGGTGTACGATAATAAAAGCAAACGAATAAAATATCAAAGAAGGAAAACTAACCTATTGGAGTCGTATTCGACAAGGCGATCGATCGTGGGATCCAGCAGCAATTCCGCAGGTATTGGACGCTGAGCGAGGCTAGCCACGTCGTCCTCCTGCTTTCGAAGTCTATTCTCCACCCCTTCTAAATTTTCGATAATCTTATTCGTTTTCGATCTTAAATCCGCATGAATTTCACTGATCGCTCTTTCTTGTCTTTGCGTTTGTGTAAGTAATTCATCGGACTTTGGCAAGAGATCGTCCACGGAACTTTTCGTGCCAACCTGTCGAAAAAAGTATACATATCATATCTATATGGAATGCCGTCAAGTGGACATGTAAAACGGTGCATGCGGTCATACAGCGTGATTAACACGGCCGGTAAACGGTGAAATTAACAATTTAGCCACATCTTCTCAGCTTACCACGACGTTCCAAACTTCATCCATTTTCTCCGATACAGTCAACATTGGATATATTTGTTCGACGAGTCGATCGATTTTACTCTGCCTTGGTGGTGGCGGCTCGGTGGTTGTCGTTGTTGTTGTAACGTTGAACGCCGGTCGACTGTTCGTACTTCCTCTCACTAATATCGCATCGTGCACGTCACTCATCATGTTGTAAATAGTTCCCAAACGATCGGAAACCAAGTTTACGTGAAACTGTAACTTTCTGTCCATATTGTTGGTTGCTTGCCTTAAATTTTCTATCTCGATCGTAATGTGATTTATTACTTCGTTACTCATCGCTTTAGTGATTTCGATTACGCTCATACTGACTGGCTTTTTTTCGCTGGCTTCGGCATTTATGTCGTCATTTTGTAACAAGTTATTATCCAATTGATGTTTCAAATCGATCAATTTATTATCTATATCCGATACCTTTTGATCGAGTGACAATAATTTTTCACCAAGAGTGAAATCGGATGATGATGGATTTTCTCGCTTCTGATGGATTGCTTGTAATTTCGAACCTGTTTTGCCAAATAAATGCCAATTTATACGATAAATTTGAACAGCGAATGGCAGAATGGTAGAAAGAAAAGAAGAAGAAGCATCAGCAAAAAGATAAAAGTATGGAAAAGAGACGAAGAGAACGAAAAAGGGGGCAGGTGGGGGAGGGGGGGGGGATACGGGGTAAGCAGGCTTGTATACGTGTGTACATATGTAGGTATATGGTATGCATACCTATAAAATACACGTAAATACAATTGTTAAGTAAACGATATAGATAAAAGAAAACCGGCTGTAAATGTAATACAATTCAAACGACAATTTGTAATTGCGATCCATGTTTGTTCTAACCGATTCGATCAGTCTAATATTTTTTTTTCTTTTTTTTTTCTTTTTTTTTTTTTTTTTTTTTTTTTTTTTTTTTTTTTTTTTTTTTTTTTTTTTTTTTTTTTTTTTTTTTTTATCTTCTTCTATAGATACGTCTGTTAACGAATTTCTGTTTTTACGTATCAGCATTTTATGTACATACATACATACGTACCGCTTCTGATTTCACTGTCGTTTTTATCATCGCTCCTTCTTGTCGAGTATGCAGATTCAGTTGAAGAAAATTCAATTTGATGAGAATTGAAAAGTTTTAGATCTAATGTTCGTAGCTTTGTAATAACTGCATCGGTTTTATCGATATTATCATTCACGCGCGAATCCAAAGCTTCCACTCTTCTCATCAAGTGTTCCACCGCTTTGTCCAAATTTTCAATGCGCTGTAATTTTGATTCCAAAGTCGAAACTATAACCTCGAAAACGTTAAAGAGGTATTGCTCTCTGAAAAAAGAAAGTACCGAAAAGTATTACGATCAAAGAATGAAATTCGTTTTAATTTCAATTAAGAAATTTTCAATTCACTCGAGTAATGCGAAAGTAAGAATGTTCATCCATTGATTCGTCACATCTTAACTCTCTCGATAATTAATAGAAATTTCAAAATATGAACAAATTATCAAATTTGATTAATACTAGTTACCACAAAAAGCTACAAAACTAATTGATTTTCTTTAAATAAATTAAACGATACTGATAATCGATACATCATTGCTATAAATGAGGAAAATGTTGCTCTATCTTATATAAAATAGTATCGGATCTGAGATAAAGCTGAATCTGAAACAGCTTGCACAGATGTATCCTTTCTCTCGTTACGATGTAAACTGTAATTTTACGCAATCCATAGGTAGGTCAACAGTCGTACTCTCCATGGTTATTACGGTCCTTTCGAATCTTACAAATCTGTAAACTTTATAGTGTAATGCCTAAATTTGTAGAATTTGTATACGTGTAAAATATAACGGCATTGTTGTCATTACTTTTACCACATGTACACGACTACTGAACTAATACTTATAATAATACGACTAATCAACTAATACTTAAGCAATTAACATACACATACATTATTAAGAATTATTAAGAATTACAACATATTTCCGTAAATTTTATCATTTATGCTCTTTTCGTAACGCACACGCGATATTCGTATTCGTATTCGTATTCGTGTGTGTATTCTCTGGTTTACTATTCGTCGAATAAAAATGTAATTTATAATAATAATCATATATAGATATAGTATGTAACATGCAATGATTATAGAATGCAGAATTGTAGTAAAATATATATAGAAAGAAAATTGGCACGATACTATGACTCGCAAATATTTGCTCACTCGCTTTTACTAAATATACAGATACGATAAATATACCTAGGAAGATAGAGTAGGAAAATATCATAATTATTAGTTGTTCGAACGAGAAGATCAACCTTACCAATTTCAATGATTTTCAAATATATTATTGTCAGGATCATGATTTCGAACAATTTTCCTACGTATGTTTGGAGCCCTGCTCGGCTCCGAGCTTTCGAGATATGTACATATTCGTAAAAATACCTTTGCTACATTTTATCTTGGTATCGGTTAGGTTGCTGACAGCTTTATGCACCGGGCACGATGATATTACCTATACGTATGTATGCGAGTTTGTGGCTCTCGCATAGATAAAGCTAAACTTGTACTGTTTCGCATTGGAGGATCGCTGGATAGATGATTCCTCCACAGTGAAAGTGAACTACGAAAACTGGAGAGTATTTACACCAGTTCACTGGTGGATGAATACTCCGGAAGAACGCCAACATATTCTTGGCGACTGAAATAGTGAATTGTTTAAATAATATATTAGAATCTGTTACTTTTTCGCTAATATTTCTTCTAAATATTTCCATGTAAATTACAGTTTGCGTTGACGTTGTACACCTATGCTTAAAATACGGATAAATCGAAATTTTTTCCCCTTTTTTCCTTCAAATTGATGAACATCTACAATTATTACTGAAATTACACATTGCACATAAGAGCAATCGGCCGAGACCCTGTAGCCTTGTAACTGAAACGCTCGCTCGTTGCAAGTTTGATAGTCCTACGTGCTATAATGAAATTATTCCTACGTAAAAATAAATTTAAAAAATTAATGACAAAT
The DNA here is from genome assembly GCA_014825925.1 of Bombus breviceps. Taxonomy (NCBI): domain Eukaryota; kingdom Metazoa; phylum Arthropoda; class Insecta; order Hymenoptera; family Apidae; genus Bombus; species Bombus breviceps. The sequence continues at coordinate 15,573,242 of CM026184.1, forward strand.
GATTAATAAGAGTTATTAGTAAGGAATACTTTTTAAATCCTATTTAACTGATTTGATATGATGGGACGAAACGTTTCGTAATCATAAGAATATAATATAATGAACAGAGGACAATCTGCCATATTTTTATACATTCCTATGCACAGTTGCAAGCGCCACGATAAAATTTGTGAAATTAACTGATGTTTACTTTATCGTTCCCGATAATAAAAATACTTTACGATACTTAACAGCTTCTTTCGGGCAAAGTTATTTTATTTTTACAATATAAAAAGTTGAGTTCTCTCTTTTAATTCTTTAGAATTACGATATTACAGTCATTAATGCCAGATTCATCGAGGAGCTATAAAACAAGGGATCCTCAATGGTCACATCCATCGAACCCAGTTGTTAGAAGCAGCGATAAACTTTATGTAAAATTTTTGATCGAGAGACCTTTACAAACACGACGATGCTGCTGCTGTTGCTGCTGTTGCTGCTGCTGCTGTAGTGCGAAATGCTCGGACGTATCGTCGACTGATTGTTTGAAAAATGATTCACAATTCGATCAACTGTTATAGGCAGCTGAGGTTAGTATTGCTTAAATGCGATCGACGGTCGACTATGTCCACTGTCACAGTTACGATTGGCTGAATGGGAAATAAATATATACACAAGTACGTATTTGCTGCTGACGAGATTTGCTTTTGACTAATTTCTTCACACATACTTGAACGTTTCTAACTGAAGAATGAAATTTAAAACGTAATTTTATTGTATTAGTTTCTATTTCGTCGCAGCTATTGCCGATTCATCTACAAGCATAATATGTACGTATGATTATACAAATTATAATAATAAACAGATCTCGTGTTCCTAAGCCCAAAATCGTTCCCTTTACTTTCCTTCTAATTATCAAATTGTCAGATTGATATCTTATATTTTAGCTATACGTAAATGAAGTTGTCTATTATAAAGTTTTATCATCTCAAACGTATCGCGTAATGCTAATCCCTGATATTTCTGTTGTTTCGATTATTATGCCGACATCGTTATATAATGTTACCTTAAATAATCATAAAACTTTGTCTCAATAAGAATAATTGATACCATAAGCGTAATTATTATAGATATCGGTCCTTCGGTTCATAGAAAACAGAAAATGCCGTTAATTCTTTCAAATACAATTCTATCGTATAAGGTTCATGACGTTGCAAAAGAAAGAAAGAAAGAAAGAAAGAAAGAAAGAAAGAAAGAAAGAAAGGTTACAATATAAATATACATGATAGAACGCAGATTTTCATTTAATTTATTAAGCTATAACTTGCTACAATTGTTTTACTTGATCCACATTTTTAATCAGCTTATAACGAAAATGGGCATGAATATTATCGAAATTACTCTAGTGTAAAAGTACTCCGCAGCGAAACCAAAGAACAAAAACTAACAACGACTATTGAAAGGTGGAAGCGGAATTACAACGAGCGCTTACAACGGACGACATTCCACAACTGATAACTTCCGTAAGATTGAAAAAGAAAGGTAACAAATTACGAGACGAATACCATGATGAGATTCTAGCGGAACCGACTAACGGTAGTAGATGTAACACGTGTATACATATATGTATATCCCCGTCCATGTATCCTGACATTTACGAATTTTCTATTACGTCGTTCTGCCACCTTCGTGTTATTCTTGGGCAACAGAAGCAATATTTATTAAGAACTAACATCGATAAAGTTGTTATGCATAAAGGTAAGTAATCGTGAACGTACATGTAGGAATGTTGCGAAGGTATCATCAAACTTGTAATGATTTTGCAATCTATTTACATATTATGTTTATATTTGCTAGAGTCTGACATTGATATATCTATTTCCCGATTGGTATCGATCGCTTAAGATGGATAATCATGAAGACAGCGCGATGCAGGCTTACAAATAAAATGTTTACAGTGAAACAGTTAAAACCTTACAGTTCTAGAAAACTAGATTTAAGTGATATTTGAATATGTTTAAGTTTCTTGTAAATCTATTTTTCTCAATATTTTTGAACAACTTTTTCCTATACATGCAAGAGTCTGTCGGCCGTGGTATCCCAGATATTCCGAGCAAACAACTATCGATACCATTACAGCGAGTAGTACTGCCTGTAATAATTGTACGCTCGTGGCAGCGTATGCGCTCGTATTAGCTTCCAGCGACCACCAGATAGAATGACCTGACCGAAACCTGACGCTTATTCTCTGTTTATTGTGTATACCATATGATGTATACGAACGACGGTGGGTCGAGACTGGGATACAGCTCCGTGGCCCGACTGCACATGGGAGAGGTTCTGAGAAATGTCTGTCTGTCTCTTACGATTCGATTAAACATGAATATCATCAATGTATTGAGCTTAGCTTTTTTAAGAAGCAGTCGCCACGAGGAGGTCGGCAACGCTTACATAAAATAATAACAATCGTTCTATTTCGTAAGATAATATCAATTATTTGAGTCATAAGTTATGACACGACAGGTATTTTTTCTTGCAACCTCGAATACGCAATTGTGCATGGAACCTTTAAACTCACCCAAGACTCTTGTTCATAAACAGATAATACCTGACGCATATGCTACTACGGGCGGACAACGGGGTACAAGACAGCTTTTTTACGAATATCTCTGAAAACAAAGTCGAGCTGGTGTAATATATATATTAAAGTTTTTCGGAATGTGGATTTTTACCACACATTCGAGAAACATCGAAATTGGTAGGGTGAGCTTCTCCATAAATAACTACAAGAATTTTTTTACCCTTGCATATCAAAACATAGATGTCAACAAGATAACGTACAAGCTCGGATTTAATAAACCGATTCTGAAATAAGTCCATATTTTTTTATCGCAAATTAAAAATGTCCCATTTCCGTGTGAAATTGACAAACCGATTATGCGAAAATCAACAAACGGATCGATTCGAAATTTGGTACTTTATTTCGACATAATTATAGAACTTGCTTATCTCACAGAGCCTTGATACTGCACGACAACTTTAACTAAAGTTATAAATGATTTATGAAAAATGTACTTTTTCGCGCATTTCACTAATTTACAATCTAAAAATTGGGCTTATCGTGACTCAACGAGTCTCATTTTACAGATAATTTTATTAACTCACAACTTTCTACTGAAACCTTTTCATGTACAACAAATAGCGTTTAAGGTATAAAACGATACGTGAAAAAAGATTGTGTTCTTTTTCGTTTAATCGGTATTTCTTTTATAAAGCATCGGGGGGAAATTGTTTCAATGCCGCTTTATATAATACGCAAAAATATTTTTACTATCGATTTGTTCCTGAAGAAATATTTTAATTCGAATGGACTAGAAGGAAAACGCTAGTGTATATACCAGCCAACTAATACATTAGTATTACAATATATGGTTTTTCGTATTTGTTGTCTTATACTCGTACATACATACACATGTAAATCTTACGCATGAAAAAGAGAATGATGCGCGCGCGAAGGGAGTTGTTGAGTTTTTCTCGTTGACTGTTCATACTATTTTAAATATTGTATTATATCATGCAATTTGAGTTTGATCGTCGAAATTGTATTGATCTTACGCGCCAAAAGTTATTTGAGCTACACAAAAACCAAACTGATCAACTTATTCAAGTTAATCGAGATTAAAGATTTGTTTTCGAAAAATAAATTGTTGCAGATGCTAAAGCAACACAATTTTCTAAACAACGAAGATAATCTCGGTGTAGCTTCTGCCTCCCAGTTTAATTGGACGATTAATTGATTATTAGTCGTGGTTTGTGCAGTGTCGTTAGAAGAATTTGTATCAAATACAAGAATTAACAGACTCGTTATTGTTGACAAGTTCTTAGCGATAAATGAAATGGTAATTAAGTAAAAGAAAAGCTAGTTTGGCTAATATGTAATAGGCACGTAAGTGGAAAGCGAGATGAGAAGGCAACCAGTACGTAATTTCTAGAAAGAAAGCAAGGTTTGCAATCAACGATCCGATAAAATTCATAAAATTCTATTACATAAGTGACAAAATATTCTTTAGCAATTCCGCTACTATTATTAAGAATCAAACACCTTTCGCGTTGTTCTGCGAAGTTACATAAGGGAAAGTCTAGCATGAACCCCAATAGAACGACAACACAAGGCGAGACAACACGACGACGACGAGGGATTTATAGTTGTATACTGCAGATTGTAGATGTATGCTGCTACGCGCTGCACGAATTGAGAGGATGGAAAGAGAAAGCGAAAGAAAAAGGCGAGTATAAACCTGTTTCAGTACAATAACGGAAATTCTTGGTTCAATTTCTTACGATTAAAGTCGTCGGATCAAAGCATTAAACTTAAACCAATTTTATTTGAATCGGCGTTACTTTTATTACCACATTCGTTCTAAACAAATAACTCGTTTTCATTTTCTTAATATTAAGTGGTACAAATTTGCTACACAAACGAGCAAATCACAATTAAATTGTACTTGTTTCAGTTCAATAACAAGTTCCAGAAGAATTGTTCGATTTTTTCACTTTTCATCACGTACGAAACACAGGAAAGCTGTACGGATTGACTGTCCGTTGGTCAACTATGATTAAGTGAATATGTACGCACACACGCGAGCGCGAGCGCGCTAGCGCACACACATACGCACACACATATGTTACACACTATATACTATTCACAAAATTAAACAAGAAAAAGAAATTAGTCTTCTCGAATATTTATCATCGATCAATCTGTCCAGTGAACTTAAGTGATACAATGCCTGTCATCTTACTCTATTCTCAACTTTCGATCTTTGCAAATAAAAACAATGTTAATTAATATACTTTAGTGTTTTTTTATGCCAACTTACCTATTTCGTTGAGAATTGCGGCTAGGTATCGGTATCGTGTTTCCAGTGACGTTGCCTCCATTGTTACTAACGTTACGGGTATTACGTTCATCGGCAGAGGTCCTGGGTAGTCTAGGACTTCCAGCAAACACGATACCCAATAAACATGTGGCAAGTACTACAGCTTCTCTCATGATCGAACAATCGAAGAGAATGAAAGGAATATGAAAGATATGGGAGTGAATGGATATTTAACGGCAATGTCAATGACGAGGAGATATAAAAGGGAAAGGAGAAAGAAGAGAAGAAGAAAAGAAATAGAAGAAGCAGAAGAAGAAGAAGAAACAGAAGAAAAAGAAAGAGAGAACGGCAGAAATAAAGAACGGAACGAAGAAAAATACGCGATTTTAAAAATTCACGTACCCACGGCACTCCCGACGAAGATCACTTAATGTTCGGTTAGTTGTTCGCATGCAAGTTCTTCTTCTTCTTCTTTTTAAGCCGAACATCCATTCATTCTCAACGCTTATATATATGTATATAAGTAATATGTATAACAAGTAAATTCACCAACGTGTAATGTTTCTAAGTTGAAGATATATACGCGAGAATGTAAATGTTCTTTTCGACTGGAACAAAATCAATTTGATCGAAGCACAAATCACGAAACACTCGGCAAAGAAAACACAACTATTACAAGTTACAACAAACACGAAAAGATTTTTTTTTCGCCATTACCAATTTTAAATTGTTTCATAACAATTCGTTGTCATAACGAATGTTCAGAGTAATCACAGCGATCCTCTTATTCCCGATCCTCTTCGATATAACACTTTGATCACCGTATACGCACCAAGGATAAGATGAGATGATAAACTTAAGCGAATCCTATACTTTTCTCATTTTTCTCTTTGTAGCTAAATCATTACTTGTCCTGTTGGTTTCGCTCTATTTTTAATATTCGTTCGCCTTGATCGAACTATACACGACCGTTGTCATTACGAACATTGACATTCCCTTGATGAAGACACACACACACACACACACACACACGCGCGCGCGCGCGCGGTAAATGAGTAATTAGTATAATCAATATCTCATTTCTGTACACTGACGGATAGATATTTTCCGAGAGAAGCGGACGAAAAAGTTAAATAAACGTATTAAAAATGTAAACGAAATGTATCGAAATGAAATCGAAACGAAATGTATATGTCGGTGTGCGCGGTATACTATGTAGCGATTTAGAAGCGATTTAAAAAAAAAAGACAAAAGACCGTGTCAAATTGTTGTATTTATATGTGCGCAACTGTTCCACAGACAAAATCAGAACCATTATTCAATTCTTTTGAATCTCGATGATTACGCGCACTTCGCACCGAATGTTGTGTATGACACCTGTTCCGTTTTCTTCAAAGTTCGATGATCTATCCGTTCTTCTGTTCTTCCTAGATATATAAGTTCGATACGAATTGAAACATAGACAAACTCTATGTCATATACGATTGTGCATTACCCTTCCTTATTCTTATGTTTTTCACTTTATTGTTCGTACGTCTCCTGAAATAACGAGCAAAATACACAACAGTAATACGCAATTATGCGCACCGTATTTTAAATTCGATACAAATAACCAGACTGCCGACACCATAAAGCACCAACAAGTTCCCGATCGCCGCTGAATAGTAAGAGTTACTTTCACGTACATACGTGTCCGCTTTGAAAGAGTGCTTGTACCTCTCCCCACTGATCTACCGACCATTCTGTGCTCTTTTTCCGTCCTTTCCCTCTGTAAGGCTATGATCCGATCTGAAACGGTTCGATCCGTTTGAATTCGTACTGTTCCGTTTCGTTGCAACTTCTTCTTCCCCTTCCTTTGCGTTGCCCTTCTCTTTCTCACCCTACCTGCCGCTCTACCCCTTCTTGACTGATGTCGTTGCCAGCGTCACCAGGAGAAGTTCCTATCGCAGGAACAAGATGACGTCACTTATAAAACGAAGACGTACATGTATGTGACCATACGCGAATACGACTGTCAGTACCCATCATTCTCTTGCCCCTTCGCTTATTTCAGTACATCTATAGTACGAGTTATTCCGTCATTGTATACTACTACTACTACTACTACTACTACTACTACTACAACAACAACATACTAATACTGTTTACTGCTGCCGTTCTTCGTGCTTTCAAACTTTCAACAGTTCCAACAGCCGTTTTACTCCTACTTTTAACTTTCTGACAATATCGATTACAGTTGATTGAGAAATAAACAGGGATAAGCCGAACATTACCTGCCTATGATATATCAATTTGTAAATACATATCTATATCGCATCGATATCTTGTCGAATGACTGATGAAACCTAATATTTAATATATTTGCATCTGACGTATTGATAAATTCATTTTCATTCTTTTCGTAATGATTATAAATCATCTTTTTGTAAATCATTATTTATCTTTTAATTAAAATGTGTTAGAGCGTAGTTGGAACGAGGATTAAAATTACATAACTTAAACGCAAAATGAAGATCAAGGAAACAATTATTATTAAGATAAGCTAATTCAAAGGTGAAAATTGCTTTTAAATAAGATAAATGTTGTCAGTTATTTATAGCTGAGCTTTTATCTCGTATCTATACTCTTCGTGTGAGATTACAAACAAATCGAAACATTATTTTTCGAATCTAAGAGAACTTGTGTGGAATATTTCGAGAATGTCATGATCTTACGTTCTAAGAGAACGTGTCAGACTTTTCACCTTGATCGAGACGTCGATACAATTGTTGATCAAGAAACGAGAACAGGCATACTTGGTATTACTGTGAAATGTGCATTCCATGATTATCAGGGCGCATCGATGTGAAATATCCATTAAGATTCCAACGACAACGATGAGAATGAAGAAATGAAAGAGATTAAATAACGAATTTAATCAAAATAAGAAAAAAAGAATGCAATATAGTAATTCGGTAAATGCGATAAAGGGAAAAGATACGACAAGATACGATCGAAAAGAAGGTGTACAAGAAAAATAGTAAACCGACAGACTGACAATGAGATCGATCGTAGTATAAAAATGAAGAGAGGAAGAAAGCAGGGGGGAACAAGGTAATAGTACATTATAAATTCATAGGTATACATAGGTATCAACACATATGTATGTATGTAGATCGATAAAGTTGTTTCGTTTATCGACACAAATTAACCGGAATGTTTCGTCACGGACTGAATATAGGACAGAGCTGATACCTGCCGCTGCTTTTACGTGTCCCATGTTTGGGGAACCATGTGACCTATGAGGCGTGATATGTGTCCCTATGTTAGGCCAATGTAACAATAAGATCGATCAATGTCTAAGCGCTTAAGCACGCTTGTCCAATGTAATAGGAAATAGTCTGATTTTTTTGGAGTTGGTATTCAGTTGAAATTTGTGAGACACTAAGTCCCATATAATTATGTTACGTCTACCCTGTACTTAATCGATGCATTTACAATCTAATACGTATCGCACGGTGCGATACGTATAATGAAATATGAAACCTACGTACAATGTACATATATGTAACAAAAGTTCAGTAACAAGTTCATATTTCATTTAATAATTCTAATGAGCATTCATAATCGTACGTACATACAATAAGGAAAACAGAGTAAACATCTAGAGAAATAGAAACAAGATTGGGATTTCATTTATTATGTCATTGTAACTATAACTGTAACCTGTACGTTCATTATAGTATTTCAAATATACAAAATAATGACAATTTATCTTCCAACTGAATGGAACGTCACGATATATAATGCCTCGAATACGATCTACTAATGTCACCTTCTTCTCAATAATAAGGTCTTCGAGGATTGTTCTAAAAATAAAAGGAAGAAGGATAAACGTTTGATTAGCGGTTAAGTATATGAAACATAACTTTGATATTTCGAAATTTCTTAGATATTTAACAAAATTACCAAAGGATTAGGCCTAAATCTGTAGGCAAGCATCATCCTCTTTCTGTAGGCATCAAATTCATCGTCGTCCCTGGATACACCATCCGGTCTTTCGGAACCTAAACCAGCACTGTCGAATCTATTGGTTGCTCTATAGAAAAATGAGAAATGTCGGTACAACATCGAAGATATTGGTAGTAATAAATAGAAGTAGGAAATGATCGCAGATAAATCAAATAAAATGCTAAGGAAATTCAATAATACGGCAAACTTCTATTTATAGAAATAATTCACATGTATTATATGTTTGTATGTGAAATAAACGCGAATATAATAGGTACAATCAGTCAGGAACTACTTACTTGTTGATAGGTTCGATGCGACCATTGCCTTCGCTACCTAACCCTTGTCCTTCGCTCCAACCAAGTTTTTGTAGCATCTGAAATCCTAAAGAATTGCAAACTTCGTTAATTTGGCTCTCAAACGTAACTTACTGACAAAAAGATGCATATATATTTTAATATATGTAAGTACATGCACGCGCGAAGAAAGACAGGCTGCGTACCGATGTTATCTTCTTTTAATTTGTATTCCTTGTAATCGCTAAGATCCGGTTCCTTCCCTTGCTTAACTGCGTTATATTGTTCCATAAATTTTTTAAGTTCATCCGGCGGCAAGAAATCACCGATATGATGCTTTCCTTCTGCTTGGGCCGTCAATTCTTCAGCCCACATTTGAGTAGCCTCCATTTCGGCAGATCTGAGTTTGTGTTCCCAAGTACCACCTTCCGTCTCTTCGTCACTGTCGTATTCATATTTGTGCTTACCCTGTGCTTCTAAACGTCTTACTTCTTCTCTTTTTCTTAATAAGTTTTGGTAGAGAAGATTTATCTGAATGAAAGTTAGAATAAACGGTGAGTGAGTTGGCAGAAATTACATATAGTTGAATTAACAAAGTACTAAGCTCGATCCTAATCTTAAATCTTAAATGAACGCTTGAAATAAAACGATTTTAAAATAAACAATCTTGTCACCTTGTAATGATCCTCGGCTTTTTTCCATTGCT
>CM026184.1:15588092-15687703 GCA_014825925.1 Bombus breviceps
ATTAGTTCTTTTAAATATCATGCGAAATAAAATGTTATCAAATCGTGAATTGAGTTTATCGTTGAAAATAAGTTCGATTTAACATTTTCATGTTGATATTCCTCGCGAGGCATTCCTCATATAGAGACAACAAATGTGCGTGTACGTAATATCCGGTAATCATCAACTCGTAACTATGGACACCGAAAACTAATTAATCTGATTATGTATATACGTGTATGTATTTCACGTAGACTTACGAACGATCGCATATAGTGTACGGGTCCAATTTGATGTGTCACATTTTATGCAATTGTACAATTGATTGAAAGAAGGAAGGACATATTATATATATATATATATATATATATATATATATATATATACATATATACGCATATACATATTATTCTAAATTCAGGTTGACCAAATGGATGGATGTTTAACGGTTCTCACAAAAGAAGTATGTAGTCGAAAAGCAACCAGAGTGTGTGCGTGTGTGTGTGTGTGTGTGTGTGTGTAGGAAAGAACGATAACGCATACGGCATTTCTAGACAATTTGTTTACAAAATTATTGACTTTAATAATTCATTCTATATGAAAATTTCTTCCACTTGTTCGGTAATAAATAAATTATACATGTATGTAGCATTCGAATGTTGAAGTTGGGGAAACAACTGAACAAGATTTCTATTCACGAAAAAAGATATTATTCGAAAATGTTGAGTTATTCTGTTGCTTGATCAAAGCTAACTCGAAGCAGCATTTCGTAAAGGAAACAACCTGGGACACTGAATTACATGATTTTACAAGAAACATTGACAAAGCTAAACTTGAAATGACACGTATGTATATATGTATGTACGTATTTATGTATGTATGTATGTATGTATGTATGTATGTAATCCGTAATGTATGATATATCATCCGTAACAACATCGTACATTTTTTTCAATAGAGTGGGAAATTTTACTTGAAAATGAGAAATCAGACTCAAACCAATTTTTGCGAAGTGTTGAATTAAATTGGGAAAGAACAAAACTCGCAAGGAAGAATATTCAAGAAAGTTTGAAACAAAAGATAAAAATGCGAACGTAAGTAACTTTTTATTCTTTCTTGTCAAGCAAATCGAAAATAAGCTAAAAAACATTATTGTTTCATAGTATCTCAAATACGTGTTGTTATACAAATGAATATATGTAACATACGTGTATGTATGTACATGTATGTATACATATACAATATACTGTGCAAGAATCTTACAATTATATTAATACGAAGTAAATATTTTAGAGGCAAATTCTCGTCGAAGTTGTACGCTACAAATTTAAGGAACGAAATACGAAAAAGATCTGTGGAAGTAGAAGTTGAGTGGTTCGATCTTCGTTTGAAATCTCTTGACGGAATATGTTATTTGAGAATGAACGATTTATGCAATGAACGGTAAAGAAGAAACTTCTTATTATTATCATCGTTATTGCTATTCTTATTATTATCATTATTGTTGTCGTGTCTTTTATAAATGACAGTATGATGAACATTAGTTACACTTAATAATGTAATGCAATGGCCCGCAGTTATAAAGCGAGAAAACGATGTTTGGATCAATTTGAAAAATACGATAGAAATATCGGATCGCTTTATGTGTATAAACATAGTCTTCGAATCAGGCAGAATCTATTAAACAAAGAATATGCCATTCTTCAGGTCTGTAACAATCTGTCTTTATATCTATTTATTACATATTATCATCCGCGTTATCAAAATATCTGTATTGGTTCGAAAGATTGTCAAAAATGAAACATTTAGAAAGTCATCCAAGCATACATATGCCATTACAGGATCGCCTTGTTGCTCAACGTAACTTATATAAACAATTAAAGGAGGAAAGCGAGTTAGACGTAAAGAGAGCTTTCTTAGCGAACGTAGAATATTTTCGTGCAAATCATGCAGCAAGAATCATCCAACGAAATTGGAAATTATATTTTGCGCGTATGTCTTGGCAAAAAAGGAAAAGTAGAAGATTGACGCAAAATTGAATAGATTCCTATATTTCCAGCCCAAGATATACAATTATCTTCTTGTATTACGAATATAACTGATGTGTGGTATTATTGAGCGAGAGAGATATTAAAGAAAGTAAAATAAGCGGTATATGCATATGGAGGCATTTTATAATAGAAGTATTCGTTCATCTAAGATAAAATTCAATTAAAAGGGATTTTTTGAATAGTTGTTTAATCCAATTCACGTCGAATAGATTTCATATAATCATATATTAGATTAGAATCATAGGATAGATTTCATTTTGTATTTAAAGATAAACGACCGTTATCTCGATAATCTCGATAATCTCGATTATCTTCTTCTGTACAGCCAACGAATTATTATTATTCTTTGCAATAAGTACTTATGGTAAATATCTATTGTACAAGAGTAATTTCAATGATACAGAGAATAAAACAGAAAATGATTAAACATCTAACAATATTGATCTTCTACTATGTTTAGAAATCTCTTTCTCTCTCTCTCTCTCTCTCTCTCTCTCTCTCTCTCTCTCTCACTCTCACTCTCACTCTCACTCTCACTCTCACTCTCACTCTCACTCTTTCCGTCTTGCTTACTCCCCTTTCGTTTTCCCTCCTTCTAGCTTTACCTCTTTCCGTATTGCCTTCTTTTCGCTCACCTTCGCAAGGCTTTTGCCCTTAGGGGGACGGGCGCATCGCAGCCATATTTGCATCTCTAAGATACCTATAGAAGAGAAACGGCGAAACTATTAAAATATACAACAGGTAAAATATATCAGTTAATTACTTTATACTAATTATATGTAACAGATGTAACAGATGTGGTCTCGTTTCAACGATTAATAGTTTCCATTCTATATTATTTGAAAATGCATCTAATGTATCTGTGTCTTTTAAAATAAAACTGTGTCTCTATTAACGTGCTTAATATTACACTCCTCGTCAATGAGATAGCCCAGGTGTGCTATCTTTAATTTCTCAATGACGCGTGTAGAGTTTCTCGTCTGTAACGTATAACATCAAAACATTATGAGCTCAGGATATGCGGTTCGTTGAAAATAATTAAAAATATTATGAGGTTTAGTGTGTAACAAAAAGAAAAATTGCTTTATTTTAAGAACGAAATGTGTACAATATAGAAACATGTACAATAAGAGAATAATAATCAACATAAATTGTAACTAACAATAATTACTTATCGAACATATACAGTTATTTAATAACGGGTACATGCCCCTTTATTTTCTATTACTTCTATTCTACGATTTGGTATCGATTTATATAGTTTCTGGATATAATTTTGACTTAACGTATCCCGTTCGCGTACAATTGTGCATTTCTTAATTCTTGCACTTGTTGACACTGCTTTCCATTCGCGTATACGCCGTGAACAAGTTCTGCCCAGTAATTTTCAATGATATTAAGGTCCGGGGAGCATGCATGCCACGACAAAATAGATATGTTATTTTCGTTAAAATATGATTGGACTGATCTTGATGTAGATCTTGATGATGCATCATCAAATATGATGCATCTGATCTTGATCAGATGCATCGTCTTGTTGAAAGATATCATCAGGTCCAGGTAAATGCGTTCTGCATGATTATTTATTTGTTTTTTGATTAAATTTATGTATGGGACACTATTCATTCTCCCATTGATGAACTTGATACTTCTTGATCTTGCCGAAATAAACGATGCCGACCCAAATCACCACGTTCCCTCCTTCCACTTGTCGTCGAATTGCTGACATTGTCTCTTTTCTTATGCCATGAAAATAATATTGGAACCCATCAAGGAACCATCCAAGTTGAGTCTTTTTCGTCTGAAAATAGTACCCTTCTCCATTTCTATTTCCAGTGCATTCTATCTTTTGCAAAGCGTAAACGTTCTACTTTGTGTTTCATTGTTGACGAAGGTTTCTTTCTCAATGTTAGCCTCTTAATATCTTTGCAGGATAGTAGAACTCGACAAACACTTGAAACACTGGCACTAACACTAGATTTTTCCATTATTTGCTTCGTTGTTGACTGCGAGTTGGAAGCTGCGCGCAAAATTGCTCGCTTATCACGATCGGACGACGATGACGGCCGACCAATACTTTTCTTTTTGCCATAATCTTCAACATTTTTTAAGAAATTGTGTATTACTTTGCGACTTCTTCTTAGTACTTTCGATATTTTTGCTACCAATAACTGTTGCTGTTTTAGTTCAAGAATTTGCTTTTTTTCTTTTTTCAGACTCGTTTAATTTTTTTCCGCGTCCTATACTTAGAAATTTATATAATATTGTACTGTAATTTTTTACTCGTTGATAGATCATAAACTACTGAGCAATTTCTAAACATATTAACAGAGTGTGCCATCATTTCGTTCTTAAAATAAAACAATTTTTTTCGTTACACACTAAACCTCATAATATTTTTAGTTATTTTCAACGAATCGCATATCCCGAGCTCATAATGTTTCGATGTTATACGTTACAGACGAGAAACTCTACACGCGTCATTGAGAAATCAAACATAGCACACCTGGGCTATCTCGTTGACGAGGAGTGTATTTGCGATAGAAATGCATAAATATATGAAAAAAATTAGGAGAAAGTAGAAAGAACAAATAGAAAGAAAAAATCATAGGTTCATTCTCAAATTGAACAAGGAAGAAAAAGGGAAAATGTGGAAATATGAAAGATAAACATGAAACTGAATAGAGCGAAGAAGTGTGAGAACGGGGGTAAATAAATCGCACAACTAGAAAGCAAGTACGTGGTTGATAGTCGCGTGGAGGTCGACGCATGCTCCGAAACGTTTCCCCGGGGTGATATTCAGTCAGGCAAACTGAGCCAGTAGCCGAGGCTGACACTGCTGGCAGACGTTCGATCGTTACGCGGCGAATCAGTGTTGGTCGGTGGTCGGGCGTACCGCGAAGCACAATTTGGACATGCGTATCGGTCGTTATCGTTCGTACCCACGTATGATCTCTTCTTTCGCAGATATATATATATATATATATCTTGTAACGGTAACAGTATACGGAAATATTAATATTTTGCTTTTTCACGGGAAGGAGGAATAAAAGAAGGAAGCAGTAAGAGGGTGAGAGGGTGGGAGGGAGTGAGGAAGGGGAAAGAGGGAGAGGGAGGAAGAGAGAGGGAGAGAGAGAGAGAGAGAGAGAGAGAGAGAGAGAGGCAGGGAGCTAAACGTGAACAAAAACAGGATGTCGAAACTCCAGTTGTACTAAAATCAAGTAAATCGTCACAGAAAACTCGGATTAATTGATTAAGACGGACCTCGACTTTGGAAAGGTCGAAAGGAAATCGATTCGAGTAAGGTCGAAGGAATACATCATGACATTGAGTAGTCGGCACTCGGTCTCCCTTGTAGAACGAATGCGCACCACCTGTAGCTCGATATCTACATATGCCCAAAAGGTCAATCGCCTTTTCTTCGAGTCTCTCCGTAAATGTAAGTAAAACGGGTATTATCTGTGCTTTTCCATTTTCTTGTTCGTTCTGATAACAATATACGATACATGTACATATACAATTCCGTTGAACAACTGTTAGTATGGTGCTACCAACACCGCCTACGTACCCTGCCTGTATTATGCCAGTCATGAGAAGTTCTTTCATTTCGCAATAACATCTTTTAAGAGGAATTCAACTACGATTATTTGTGAATCTGAAAAAATAACAGTCAAATTGGATATGATTTAAATTGTGCTCGTATTATCGACGAGTCGTATTATTTGCATTATTCTGTATTATGTTAAATTAAATATTAAATATAACAGAATTGTGAGCTAGCAGCCGCAATATTGGTAGCGTTGTAACCGTTGTATCGATACGAAAGTCTGTATATGTAATTTCTATTCCTAATGAAATTATTTGAGAAAGGAAAGAAGAAAAAGAAAGATATATGCCCGTTCGCAGTTACAACAGAATGAATATTTCACTGAAGTATTCTAAAAGTATCACTGGTCAAGATTAATCAGATTCGAACCCATCAACGTAGAGATCATGACTGAAGAAGTGAACAATACCGTTTCTTGTAAATGGACTATGGAGGAACGGGAAAAGATGTTAACTACTGGGACGCTAGAGCAACAGAGAGAAGCTTTCAAAGATGACGAAGAGCTAATGAGAGAAACGAGCAAGTTTGTGAGTGAAGTTATACAAACGGCGATCACGGAAGCATCAAAGAGGAAGGTGTTGACGGAGGCGAGTGACACGCAAATTTTTTGTTCGTCGACTTTCAAAAAAAAAAAAAAAAAAAAAAAAAAAAAAAAAAAAAAAAAAAAAAAAAAAAAAAAAAAAAAAAAAAAAAAACGCTGTCGAACGTAATTATTCATTGACAATTTCATGTTTCAGAAAGCTGTCAGTGAAGGTAAGCCTTATAGTATGATATAAAAAAAGAGTTCTGCGTACTTGGCATCATAATCGATAGAAAGGCATGACGAGAAAGGAAGATAAATATGTCTGCAAGCTTATTTTCATTCATCGCTTGTTCCCTAGTTCCAGTAAAAGAAACAGAATATTTGTTTGTGTAGGAAGTAGACTGAAGGGTATCGGTAGCGTCGCTGGTTGGAATCATCGTGCCCGTGGATTCTGCAGTCGAATACTGAACGCGCTCTGTCCATGCTTCACTAGCAACGGTAAATCGTAGGGCGTATCGAATCTAGCCAATGTTCAAACATCGTAGCTTTGCATCGCTCTTGTAGCGACTCATTTCGTTAATTTGATCGTCGAGCTGATTGATCGCACGAAACTTTCGTATACACTACCGTTCGTAAGTATCGGAACGCTTGCTTCTTTACAATAGAACGAGGATCTACATTATTCTTTATGATGATAACCTTATTTTTTACGATCGTTAGAATTATATGTATATGGCGTTATGTCGTGGAATATCTCGACGCGGTGAAATTCATCGTTTAAAGATAATGTGCAATTTATCCTTCGATCTTCAAAAATGTAGTTTACACACTTATTTGACTGTAATGTAATGTGCTACTGGTAAGTTATCTAAATTTGTAATCCGCTGATTCCGTAAGTACCTAAAAACTACTATTTCTAGGCATTAATTTACTTCTATTCGTGAATTTGTACGACTCGGTTGAATTCATATGTACGTATTGTATCGTTACTGCGAAAAGTGTATTACTATCAAAGCGTCGATCGGTCGAATATTTATGAATGGTAGTGTATGTGTTATTTACGGTAGTAGATGATTTCATGTTCGAGGACGGAACGAGAACTTTTGATAATTATATACACGTACTATCGCCTCACGGATTTCGATGATTTTCCAATATATTTTAGAAATCAACATTTTCATCGATTTTCCCGATAAGTATAACCCCCGCTCGATCTTAGTTTCCGAGACATTCATGAAAAAATATTTCTCTCACTTTTACTATCCGATGTGCATCGGATGCCATTTAAATTTGGATCAGGCTTGTCGATGTCGATGCACGGGCCGCGATGAGTTTGAGTTTACATGTATCTCACGTATCTCTGATTTCGATTTGTAAACGCAGGGAGATGAGAAGGAAATGTAACTTGGCTTAACTATTCCAGCGAGATGAGAGACGATTTTTAGTTGGGTTTATAGCTCTAGTAATATTAAAACCTATTTAAAGTACCTAACTCAAATCCAACCAAACACAGATCATCAAGCTGTCATCAAGCGATTAAGTTAGTTTTGATCTGATTTCGATTAATTTACGTTAAGTTTCACTTTAATTTCAAAGTAACGTAAGAAATACGTAATAAAGATTTGAAAAATATTTTGATGGGTATCTCGGTTTTTACAACATATTTGAAAATCATCGAAATCGGTGAGACGGCACAATACTTGTAAATAATTACCGAACTTTTTTATCGCTAATTTAAACATTACTATACCAAGTTGCGAATAAATTCAATAGCATTTTTTTTTTCCATTTATTTCTTTATCTCGCGTCGTTTGAATACCGTTGTACTTTTTTCGGAGAATGATAAGTTCGGATTCGTTTTTCGGAGAATGATAAGCTTTAAAACAAAATAGAGTAAGAATAAGGTGAACTGTACGCTAAGATGATGGCGGTGGAGGCAAGGAAAGAAAAAAAAAAAAATGTAAGAAGAAATACACGTTCATTATAATTATATCGATCAGGTTGATCGATATGCATTTCGAATTTGAACATTACTCGATATTAGGGAATATTACAAGTACAAGAAATTCTTACTACGAATAACATGAATCGGGGGAATTTGTTTCCATGTAATATTTAATAAATCTCCGATTTTATAGAAAAATGTATGCGTTATATGTACTTACTTATTTACATACGTATTATCAAATTCGACGAGAAACACGCAATTCAATTCGAGATGTCGAAAGATTTGATGCGCAATACTCTAAGAAACGAGATCAAGACGTCCTCGTTCATTTTCATTACTAATCAACTGATGCATGCCTAACGTTCAACATGCATCTTATCCTCGTATCCTGTAGTTTCGCAGCTATTACAACAGCAGCCATCAAGATCACCTAGCATGCGTGACAATGCATAATAACGCGCATCATCATCTATCAGACGCGCTCATTGACTCAAACCTGTCCACCGATACATATACAGGTATATATATGTGTATATATATATATATATGTGTGTATATATATATATATATATATATATATATATATATATATATATATATATATATATATATATATATATATATATATATATATATATATATATATATATATATATATATATATATATATATATATATATATATATATATATATATATATATATAGTTGTAGTTATGATTACATACATATATATATATGTAAATACGATGTAACACGTATACATCGTATCGATGGCATCTCGATACTCGTTTCAACGAACATTCTGCGTGTATCATGCTTTTCTAGTCTTGTAATCGCAGGTAAATTTACACAAGTATGTAAATATATGCATATTTTCCCAGATAATTTCCTGTAATTTGTGCATAAAGATTAATTATCAACAAATGTGAAACGGTGTATCGGGACGCGATAACATCATGCACGTTGTAACCCTTAGGCATAACACATGCTTAACAGAATGTATACTATATATTATATTGTTGGTATACTATATTCGTATATCTATTCTTTCCATAGAATTATTCACCTGGACACCGTACCGATATCGCTTCACGAGACCGTAATCGTTCGCTGTCACCCGGAATTACCGTGCTTTGCCGAGCAACCATTAATCCAATTGATTAAATAATAAACAGCATGAATAACTGTCGTGAACGCCGTCGACTAATGTAATTTAGTGAAGTGCAGGCAACGACAGGTTTTTGATTTTTCGTACTACTGGCTTTGAACAGTTGCACATTGTAGACCGTTTGATTATATAGTATATCTATATTTTATTATATCTATATTATATTATTATATTATACGTACGTATGTATGTATGTATGTATGTATGTATGTATGTATGTATGTACACGCGCGCGCGCGCGCACACACACACACACACGCACACGCACACACACACACACACACACGCACACGCACACACACACACACACACGATATGTAATTGAACATACATATGGGCATCAAAACCAGAGTGTGTTAAATTTAAAAAATGCTATTTTACACGTTATAGACATGTTTTCCGTATAGAATTTGTCATTCTTTTCGATAGTAAAAACTTTTTCGTTCCATGTCGTTTAGTTTCACGCTACTACGATTTGCTCTTTTCGAAAGTTTGGAAACTACGAATTAAATACACTCTGGCTCTGAAATCCAGATCTATCTAAGTATTAAGTACGTACGTACAGTTGTATCGAATTATTTTTTATATAACACGATTACACAGAAACATTAGTGTTCAAAGTATTTAGCTTTCTCTTACGATACTGTGTGTCTAATTGGTTAACTGCTCCCTTGCGTTTCATATATCTAAAAGGTAGTTCGATTGTACAGAATGCAAACAAAAATATTATTAATGTGAGAAAATTTCGTTCGTTGTGCATTAGCTATGTATTTAGATCGGCTGTAACCTTTTTATCTGATACTTTAACACGCTATTTAAACACGTTGGTTTAATCGATAGAAGGAAGAACGGGATAACGGGAAAACATGCATGTAAACGATGATGATGCGAGGGGAGAGAATAGGTAGACAGAGCGTCAACGATTGATATGTATGTAAAATGTAAATTCGTTGCACAATTATTTGATGTGGGATCAAAAGTAAGAAAAGCCTATTGACTGACAATCAAAGATACACTTAATCTTTATAACGATACGCAGCTAAACTATCCAAAATTAAGAAAATAACGTGCTAAATATGTGTATGTTTGTGAATATGTATGCATATGTATGTATAAACAGGATATACGACTCTAACTTGTATGTATGTATAACAGATGCAATTACTATTCTCGTGCATCTGTTAATAAATATACAAATGTAAATAAAAGGACATTAATAAGGCAGCTGTTAAGCTTCTGTTTAAAATTCCTTTTAGACACTTTACGCGTAATAATTTAAACTTCTCAAATAGAATAGGCTATGCAGATGTATGCAGTTGTACAGGCGTTCTAAAGGATATGCTCATAACTTGTGTTCGATCTACGAAAGAAAGGAGAGGCGCGCACTATTTACATGTATTTACATATATATATATATATATATATATATATATATATATATATATATACATATTACAAAAATATTACAGATATTACAAATCACAGATATTGTAAAGATGAAGAAAAAAAGAAAAAATAAATAGTGTATAACACGTACTTGAGGTACCAGGGACGGTTACCATGGAAAGTTGGATACTTTATAGGTTAGCAGATTATCATTGAAGAACGACTATCGCTTGACTTTAAATATGTATATAATAATACGGGTTTAAGAAGGAGTATAGGTCGATTATAATTTTATTTCATAGATATTATTTTCTGCTTATCGATTTATCGTTTACAATGGTGTATACTATAGTGATTTGTGTAATTCAAGCCTTAAGAAATCAATCGGTCGATAATATTTTCTGCTGCTGAGGATATCAAACATTCGTATAATTTAAGTCGTTTCTATACGGCAGCTGTACCATATTGTAGCTATTTAGCATTCACGCGTTCGAGACGTGTTCATATTGAATTGTACAAGGAAAAGACATCGATTTAGAAGATGTATAAATATCTATCGCTGTGCCAAGAAAGAGAGAAATTTCGTGCTCGGCTTGTTGATATGATAATGCAGAGAAGAAAGAAAGAAAGGGAAAAAGCGTTTCGCAGAATTAATACGCGTATGGAAGAAATAGAAGAAGAGGAAGAGGAAGAGATGGACGAAGACATAATTCTAGAAAATAATGATAATGTTTTGCGATACTACTATTATTTGACACAAGGTATCGATGATGTTTACGTAGGATCGATGGACGTTGATCTTCTAATAAATATTCTAAAGCGTGTTCCAACCAAATGGAAAGACAAGTTTAAAGAATTGTTAAATCGTTTAGTGAGAGAAGTGAAAGAGGAATATATATTAAGCGTGAAGAAGTCAGTCATAGAATTTGTTATCGGAAACTCGGTATATTCTTCGTTAAAGCAGGTACGTTCTGCATGTAGTATTCTTAATTTACAACGTTCCTCGTAGTCTGATAGGCATAACGAAGATTTAACATTGAACGAGGGTCGTTCTGTTGCTGACTGTTAATCGGCAGGATCCTTTGTGATCAATCGAATCTGTATCATTGTATTATTCTCGAATCTTGTTGGCTTATAGGTGTCCTCGTTGCCTTCTCCGTTTCTATTAGCTATCCGTATACGTTATATGTATGACAATTAGTAATGTCGGGTCGCGCATTCTCTGCTAATACGTATATCAATGTAATTAACATGTAGAACGAATGTACATTTACTAATGTCGACGACATTAACTATTAACGACAGGCGATGAAAGAGGAAAAATGATACGATAGATAGAATGATACTTGATAGCTACTGTGATTTCCAGTTCACTGCACTCGAAAAGAATGAACAATTTGAAGGAATACGACTTCCGAAAGAACACGAGGTTAATTATCGATGGAACAGAGCCAAACTCGAAAGAAGAATTATATTGTATCGTCCAGTTGTACGACGGATTTTCGATTATTGGCACCGCGAATTCAGGTTCGTTTCTCGTCTAATATAAACCAATCCACTATCCACAATTACCCGTGCTTGCACAATTTTCTCCACAATTTTCACAACGATATAAATACATACATACACACATATATACACACGTGCATCCATAGGATACATATGGTAATAGCGGTTACATATATTTTCATAGGTATATACAGGATTATCCACTTAGCTCGGAACCCGCGCTCGCGAGAACATTGACGCACGCCACGTGGTGTGACATGCACGCTTAGTAATACGAACAAATGTTGCCAACCATCTGTGAGCGGTCGAACGCTGATGTTAAATCTGTCGTTTAGACTGTTTAGAGATACGTTTGCTTTTTTATCGTTATAACATAAACAACCATTGTCATTCGTCCACTAATTCGAACATCTCCAGGCACTGCAGTTAAACTACGAGAGTTAAACTAGTTTCTATTTTTTTTTCAACTGATCTATCTGAATACGAATTTTGTCAAGTGTTTTGCTTACATTCGATGTATTCATATCAGGGCGATCCAAAATCAAGTAATAGCGGTTAATTTGTAGAAAATCATCGTAACAAATTTTAAATTACCGCGCGGAAGGAAATGTTTTATACGTTAAGAATGAAAATTATCGGATGAAATAAAGAAAGGTGTTTGTAAAAATGTGAACAATTTCATTGTAATTCGCTCGTAACACTTGCAGTTAAATGCGATTTTAAATAAAAACGAAAAATGAATTTCAATTGTAATCACACTTCAGGTAAGCATAACTCAGGATATCAGTCATTAAAAACAAAAAATCGAGCTATACGTGCGAACAGAATCGGTTGCGTTTATTTGAAAACACAAGGCTCACTTTCTCGGCGATCGTCCTCTGCTTACTGTAACGTCAAATTGAAAATCCTACGACGCAACTAAACCGATCTGTGCTATCGCCTAATTATACTTCTAGCAACAGCTCATAGGTGGCTCGCAACATTTGATTGCATAGTAAGCGTATATGTTATACCGTTGCGTTCTCAATGTTCTCGCGAGCGCGGATTTCGAGTTAAATGGATAACCCTGTACTTGAATGCATACGTGCACCATATGTTTTAAACTTGAAAATTTTTTAAACATTTTTATACTTTTTATATTTATAATTATGATGTTTGGTGTAACAGTGGCTGCAAACTCATAAATGGAAGGGATTTGGCAGCACGCGACGCATCGTATGATCTTGGCAATTTCGAGAGAACCATTTCAAAAATGTGTTCCAGGGTGAAAGAGGAACTTGCAAAGCATTGGTTACCAAAAATTCAAGGAATTTTAATTGCGGTATTATATGATATATTATATAATAGTATACTGTATAATAGTGTACCTTATTACGTAATATCAAACGAAATACGCGATATTTGTATGCACGTAGGACCAAAATTCAATAATGTTCACTTACACCTCTCTATACTCTATGCATACTTACATTACATTATACTATATTACATACTAGTGTATATAGTGTATACAAGTTACATCGTGTAATATGTGTAATATTCCAAGCCATTTTCGTATACGTGTCTCATACAATCGTATAAGATGCTCTTTAATAGAAAATTAGGCGGTTGCTTTTTTCAAATTTTTTACAGAGAATGGATATTCGATAAAAAAGGATTCAAAGATAGGTCCTTAGTCCTTAGTCAAAATAAAGATGTCTATCAGATATCTGAGTACTCAGTCAAGTTTTAAGGAAATATGAGAAAGACTTGTTTCTTTTTTATTATACATATTATCAATCGTAATACATAGCACGATGAAAATATAAAACATAAATATTTCACAGTTAAAGAAATATATGGGAATAATAACCGTATCGTTATATGTGTTTAGGCATTCGAACGAAACGAGTTACCGCTCGTAAGCGACACGTCAGCCTGTCGGCGACTTTTCAGTTGCATCGGTTTCATTATGGAAGATCAGTTGCGAGGAGCTTATCTACGCTCTATAGAAGAATATGTCGATTATCTTCACAGCAGAACCGTGAGTGAAAGAAACGAAGAGAATATAAAGAGATTTGATCTAATCGGTCAATTGTAAGTTTCCTAAATAAAATAATCTTAAAATTCGTTATTTGTTATTGCCCGTAGAACAAGTGTTGCGGTTTCGATATTAAGATGACAGTACGAAATTCAAACGTATTGTTTGAGCCAACGTTTAAAGTCTTCACAGATACATTTTCAACGATACTGAATTTGTTGGGAGAGACAATTGGCACGCTACCGCGCGTTGAAACGATGCTGGATATTAGTTCCATCGCTATTCATCGTAAATTACTCGAGGTATTTCCTCAATTATTTCCTCTATTTATTTTCTCAGATAGTATGTAGATTTTGTCACTGATATTTTCATATTGTAACATTTGCATATCATTTCGTTGCAAAAATATGCGATTAATTTATTATGACAGCCGTATATGTCGCAAGAATGTTTGGAGAAATATACAGAGGAAATTAGCCAACTAATCGATAGAGAGAAAATTGGCCCGATCAAGCAGCTGAGTGAATTCGAGAATTATGCGAATTTCATAAACGATTCGGAAGCCGACAAAGTTCAAGAATTCTTAAAGTGCGATACAACTGACAACTTTGAAAATTACTATACTCTAATCGCATATTACGATCGTTTGTCCCGTTCAATAAAAGTCGAGTACGATCGAACTTACTTTGCTGGATTCTTCATCGTCCACCGTGGAGAGATTATCAAATACATTGCCTCTGTAGCTCGTAAGCTTAAAGAGGAATTGGTCGGTAAAATGATCATTGAGTATCAACAAAAATCTCGAGCGTAAGCGAATTATTCTTTCTTACTTTCATCACGATATAAATATGTACATACGTATGTCCTTAAAATGTACAATGATGTACATACATGATACATACATAGATACGTATACATGTATGTACATCATGGATATTATTACTAGTGTCCTATATTTACATATTTATTTAGTTTATGCCTAATGCAAAAATAGAAATGAATAATTTAATCGTTCTAACCTCCGATACTAGCGTGGGGAATGAATATCAACGAATCGTGGACCGTGCGCTAAGCGTTCCAGCAAACACTAGGGAATTAATAGAACTTCGAAAATTTATAAATACCACGGAAACAGAAACTGCCAGCCAGCTTGAAAGTCGATTAAGAGAAATTATTAAATATATCGTTGTTCTATCAGATTATTCGATCTTAACCCCTGTTGAATTGAAAATTAATAATTTTGCTTTTCAATGGTAAGCGGAAAAATAGAAAGCTAAATCGGTAAATGAAAATCATTTATTGGTCACGTTACAAGGTATTACAAGCTTCCGGATATTTTCGAACAACACCGAGAGATAGCTGCTGGTAAAATCGGGGAGTTCCAAAACATCCTTAAGAAAAAGATCGAACAATTCGAACGTGAACTTGAGATATATGCAAAGTACTGCGACGAATTACAGTATTGGGGGAATATCGAGGAAATATATCGGTATAAAAAGAAGGCTGATCGTTTAGAAAACAAACTGATCACGGCGATGGATACGATTGACGGATTTAACGAGGAAGAGGAACTATTTGGTTGGGAACAGTCCCAGTATCCTTTACGGAAAGCGGTAAGTTACAAAATTATATGTACAGTTGTATGTACAGAAAATACACGGGTATAGTTGGTATAGCTGAATAATTACATATGTATATAAATAGGTATACATATACAGTGTATAATAAAATTTGTTACTATTTTAATTTAGACAGCGGATAAACTGGGGCCATATAAAAGACTGTACGACGCGACCTGCGAATTCTTAACAAACTACGATACGTGGATGAATTCGATAATAGGTTGTCAGGAACCGGAGGAGATCGAAACCGCGACGGCAATCGCTTATCGAACAATCTACAGGTTAGAACGATCTATACAAGAACCACTAACAAAGAAGCTCGCTGAAAATATACGAATAAAGATAGAAGAGTTCAAAGAGCACATGCCTGTGATTGTCACTCTTGGAAACCCTTCCCTGAAGAATCGCCACTGGGAACAAGTATCGGAAATTGTTGGCTTTCCTATAAAGGTTGACGAGTCGATGACACTTGCCAAGGTAATGTATGTATTTTCATTTCTCTCCTAACCCCAATCAATTTCATGTATTCCTTCTCACACATCACATGTAAGTAGTAGATGATGTATTTATGTGTGTGTTCGCGCGCGTGCGCGCGTGTGTATGCATGTATGTGTATGTGTATGTAGGCATGTACTATACGTAGAATGAAATTACATATTTTGTAGATTCTCGATTACGGGTTAGCTGACTACGTTACGAAATTCGAAGGAATATCGGAAGCAGCGACGAAGGAAGGAAGCTTGGAAAGAGCACTCATCCGAATGCACCTTGATTGGGCAGAGATCACATTCGTCGTTAATCCTTACCGCGATACAGGCACCTACGTAATCGCGAGCATTGATGATATACAATTACTTCTGGATGACCATTTGATCAAAGCTCAAACTATGAAAAATTCTCTTTACATCAAACCATTTGAAAAAGAGACTTTGTTAGTAATTTCCAACTTTTCTACGTCTTTTACTGTATCGGTTCCATAATCGTGTCGCGTAGCGTCAAAACTGCCAACAACGATTATTTATTTTTCATTTCTTTCACAAACAGAGAATGGGAATCGAAACTACTCCTGTTACAAAGCATCATGGATTATTGGCTACAAGTTCAAGCAACGTGGATGTACCTTGAACCGATATTCTCGTCGCCTGATATTCAACAGCAAATGCCAGAGGAAGGTCGACGTTTTAGCGCTGTAGATAAGGTATACCGATAAATTCTTCTCCTAAAATTTTGATTTTACGCAATCTTCCCAGTTTGCGTTCTCGTTTGGAAAGCGGTTAATAACCTTATCATCCGCGCGCAAGAAGGAAGAAATGTACTAAAACGTTGATAATTAACTATTAATAACTGTACATAGATTTGGAGAGAAATTATGTCATGTGTAGCAGCGGATCCTCGAGTTATGTCGGTCATTGAAATCGATAAAATGCTCGAACGACTGAGGAAATGTATAAATCTCTTGGATCTAGTACAGAAAGGACTCACTGCCTATTTGGAAAAGAAAAGATTATACTTCCCGCGATTCTTTTTCTTGTCGAATGACGAGCTCTTGGAAATATTATCGGAAACAAAGGATCCTACCAGGTACAAATTTAAATATATATATAATATATATATATATATATTATATATATATAATATATATATTATATATACATAATATATATATATATTATATATATATAATATATATATTATATATACATATATATATATATATATATATATACATACATACATACATATACATATCGTATGTACATATGTAAATGAATGTCTTTTCTTTCAATGTCCCTTAATCGACATTAATCGACGCTAATCGACATACTTGCAATGTATTATATTACACTAGAGTGCAACCGCATCTAAAAAAGTGCTTCGAAGGAATTGCTCAAGTAAGCTTCACGGTCGATTTGGAAATAACAGCTATAAAGTCATCTGAGGGAGAAGAGATCATTCTTGAAGATATTATCGATACAACGGCGGCCCGAGGTCAAGTTGAAAAG
Organism: Bombus breviceps; assembly: GCA_014825925.1. NCBI lineage: Eukaryota > Metazoa > Arthropoda > Insecta > Hymenoptera > Apidae > Bombus > Bombus breviceps. The sequence goes on from CM026184.1 coordinate 15,605,910, forward strand.
TGGTTACTTGAACTAGAATCTTCTATGAAGAGGAGTGTTAAAGCACAGGTGAATAGAAATCACTGCAAACGGCAATGTGCACATTTCCATTGAAATTCCATTGAGAAAATAGAGAAATACGAATAATATGAAATACCTACTTGTTGAAAGTGTCATCGGATTGTGAGGATAAACAAGATTTTATAACACTTGAACACATGTTTAATAGGTGGTGCAAGCAAAGGACGCGTTTTTAAAGCAGATCAGATCAAAATGGGCGTTAGAATGGCCCGGTCAGACTATTCTTTGTGTCAGTAAACTTTATTGGACAGCCGATGTGACGGCGGTGTTGTCCAAATCTTTGAAGGACTTGAAGAACTACGTCGACAATTGTACAAACGAATTGAATGAGATAGTGAAATTAGTACGTGGCATATTGTCAACGCAAAATCGTGTAACATTGGGTATGAAAAGACATAATAGGGCATAGAATACGTAGAATTTAATACACAGTTTAATTACCCTTATGCGATACATAGATGTCGGTATGATTGATTTCAGAGGCCTTGGTTACGATGGACGTGCATAGCCGAGATATTGTAACGGAATTGTATAAAGAAAGGGTCAGCATCGCTACTGATTTCAAGTGGTTGGCACAATTGAGATACTATTGGACGGTAGGCACGCGGTAACAGAGAGAAAAATAATATCGTTGTGTCGGTTCGATGCGATGTACCTATTTCTGTATGTATACGTGTAGGACGAGGACTTGTGGTCGACGATGATAAACACGTCGTTGAAGTACGCGTACGAGTATCTGGGCAACACGTCTAGATTGGTCATAACGCCGTTGACCGATAGATGTTACCGAACATTATTTAGCGCGCTAAGTTTACACCTCGGTGGCGCGCCCGAAGGTCCGGCCGGAACTGGCAAGACCGAAACTACCAAGGATCTAGCTAAGGCTGTAGCTAAACAATGCGTCGTATTTAATTGTTCGGAAGGTCTCGATTACATCGCATTGGGTAAATTTTTTAAGGTAAATTCTTAACTAACAATTTTATTTGTCACTCGGTTTCATTTGCGCTTAAGAGTACACCGTACTCATCAACATGTGTAACACCGTACCCATCAACATGCGTAACACGGTAACATATATGTACGTGAAAACTTACTCCAGGGATTAGCAAGCACCGGGGCGTGGTCTTGTTTCGATGAATTTAATCGGATCGATCTGGAAGTATTGTCGGTAGTGGCCCAACAAATTCTAACGATTCAACGAGCTATTAACGCTGGATTAACTAAACTAGATTTCGAAGGCACCGAAATCAAGCTGGACCCTACTTGTGCTGTTTTTATTACGATGAACCCTGGCTATGCTGGAAGGACCGAACTTCCGGATAATTTAAAGGCGCTCTTTCGACCGGTAGCAATGATGGTTGGTATGGAATAACCTTTACGAAACTTATTAATCAATAGAAAGTAAGGGAACTTTATAAATCGAAAACCGGGGAAGGTTTTGAATAATTTGCCAATTTGCCACCTTGTTTAGGTACCAGATTACGCTTTGATAGCCGAAAATACATTGTATTCGTATGGATTTTATGACGCACGTCCACTCTCGGTAAAGATTGTAACAGCTTACAGGCTATGCTCGGAACAATTGTCGAGTCAAAATCATTACGATTATGGGATGAGGGCAGTAAAATCTGTTCTGGTGGCGGCTGGTAATTTAAAAATAAAATATCCAGAAGTGGATGAGGATATATTAATATTGCGCAGTATCAAAGACGTCAATTTACCCAAATTTCTCAGCGAAGACTTGCCATTATTCAACGTATATATTTATCATATTCCTCCCTCTCGTCCCCCCTACCCTTCATATTTGTTTAGTCTGAAGCTGCTAACTCGTTCAATTTAGGGTATTACATCGGATCTGTTTCCCGGTGTCAAACTCCCAGAGCCAGACTATACTGATTTGAATACGTGTGTTTACGACGTTTGCTCAGCGTCGAATTTGCAATGTAGCGCCTGGTTCTTGGAGAAAATACAACAGATATACGAGATGATGATCGTTCGACATGGATTTATGATCGTTGGCTTGCCATTCGCTGGAAAGACAGCAGCGTACAATATTCTAGCTGACGCATTAAAACTTTGCGAAGAACGGGTAAGCCATTTTATACGTAGGTCGTAGGTTTCAACTCGTAAGATAGTTAGATATGTTTGTTTGTCTTTTTCTAAAGAGATAAGATATTTCAGAATCTAATAGGCGAACGTAAAGTTGAAAAGTTTGCGATGAATCCGAAAGCTGTTCCGTTGGGTCAATTATATGGACAATTCGATCCGATATCCCATGAATGGTCCGACGGAGTTTTGGCTATCAGTTATCGTGCTTTTGCAACATCGACCAACGAAAATCGCAAATGGTTGATCTTTGACGGACCGATAGACGCAGTATGGATCGAAAGCATGAATACTGTACTCGATGACAACAAAAAGCTTTGCTTAATGAGTGGAGAAATTATTCAATTAGCACCGTATACCAATTTGATATTTGAAACGATGGATTTAGAGCATGCTTCGCCTGCGACAGTTTCCCGTTGTGGTATGTATGTATGTATGTATGTATGTATACCATTCTTATCCTATTTTTCCCATTATTCTTCTTCTCCGTAAATATTTAGGAATCTTTTTTTAAAATACACGAAATACGGTAATAAATATTTCTCATATTTTCTCGAATGATAGGAATGATTTACATGGAACCAGATGCGCTTGGTTGGGATCCTGTATTTAAATCTTGGTTAGCTGATACTCCGCCTGTGATGAATTCGTGGTTAAGAAACTTTCTGCATGAGTCTTTATTTCAAAGATTTTGCGATCCTATACTTTACTGGTCACATCACGAACATGTTCAGGTTTTTATTTTTTTGTTTTTCGTTCACTCCAGTTTACTTGTATTCTGTTTGAGCGAGCTTCAACCTTCCGATGTTATAGAAAATTTGCCCGATGCCGGATACGAATCTCGTGCGTTCACTGACCTATCTGATGGACTGTTTCCTTGCTGAATATCGAGACGAGAAAGCTGTTAAGGATATCGACGAGTTAGATCTACGAGCCCAAGTCGAGGTTAGATTGGGATATGTGTATTCCGAATTGAAAATATTTACTTTAACAGTAATAATAATCGTTTCGAGTAATGGCGTTCTTCGGGCAAATAACGTTTTATCTAATTTGTTGCGTGATATAAGATAATCTGAGGTCCTAATTAAATTAGTTGGAGTATTATACTTGGATATTTGCTCTTGTTACGATCGAAGATTTTCAGGGTTCATTTTTCTTTTCGTGTATCTGGGCGCTGGGAGGCACGTTGACTGTAAAATCGAGAGAACGGTTCAGCGTTCTGTTTCGTGGCTTTCTCGAAAGGGATTTTCCTGCGGATTTGATAGAAACGTTCAAATTACCGAAACCGATAAAACCACCTTTGAAACCATATATATTTATTATGCCAAGAGATGGTCTTGTCTTTGATTACAAATTTATCAAAGAGGTAAGTTGGCCAGAAATTTATCAAAGATAATTCCGTCGAATGTGTGAGGTGAAGTCAAATTATGCATATAATTCCCAAATTCTATCGATGGTGTTTACTGTTTACGGCCAGGGCAAAGGGAAATGGAGACTATGGTCTGACGAATTGCTTGACAGCCCACCGATTCTTCGTGACATTCCTGTAAATCAAATAATAGTACCTACCGTTGAGACGATACGGTACACGGCCCTATTTCGTTTGCTAGTAAGCAACGAGAAACCAGTGCTATTCGTAGGCCCCACTGGAACTGGAAAATCGGTCTATATAATTGATTTTCTATTAAAGAAAAATAATCCCACGGTAAACAAACCACTGATCATAAATTTTTCTGCGCAAACAACGGCGAATCAAACTCAAGACACGATTATGGGAAAATTGGATAGACGGCGGAAAGGCGTTTACGGTGCGCCTATAAGTAAACGGTGGATCGTTTTTGTCGATGATCTTTCGATGCCGATGAAAGAAATTTACGGGGCACAACCTCCGATCGAATTGTTACGTCAATGGCTGGATCACGGAGAATGGTAAGAAAAGAAAAGAGAATGATTTTTCTTTCGTTTCTCTTTATTTTTCCTTTCTAACGACATATGTGTGTATACAGTGACAAGCGAAAAAGCTATGGAAAATTCGTTTTTCTGTAGATTGCTGTTTAAAATTGGTTACAGGTACGATAGAAGAGAGAAAAGTATGATAAAACTGATCGACGTTCATCTAATGTGTGCTATGGCTCCACCATATCGCGGCGGGAAAGATGTTACACCGCGATTTAAAAGACATTTTGTCGTCTTAACGATATCAGAATTTGAAGACGAAGTAATGACTATGATATTTAGTAAAATCGTGCTCTGGCATCTTGACACGAGGTTTGTACAAAGCTTTGGTGGATCCACGTGTATGCGCGTGTATGTGGGCGCGAACATATGGTAATAGTAATTAGCAATAGGTGATATTATACATATAATAATTTGTAGTAGATACGTTTCTTCTCTTTCGTCCGTTTTCTCATTTTTTGTCCATTTTATTCCTGTCCCCGTTTTTACGCGCCTTTCTCATGCTCCTTTCCATATTTCTTCTTTCTTTTTTCTCTTTTTTTCTTTTTTCTTTTTCTTTTCTCTTTTTTTCTTTTTTCTTTTTTCTTTTTTCTTTTTGGAAATAAAAAATTTATATTTCTTTCAGAGGATTCAGTAAAGAATTCGATCCATGTATCGACGAAATCGTTCTGGGCACGTTGGATGTGTACAAGGAAAGTCTCTCTAATCTGTTACCAACACCGGCCAAGTGTCATTATGTCTTCAATCTTCGCGACTTTTCCAAAGTGATACAGGTCTTTATATCTTTAAATCGTCGAAACTTGTTTAAACACATGCTCGGTTAGTATCAGCTGTGCTTCGATAAATTTATGTCAGTTGAATTAATTGGAGCGTTTAGAACGAAAGTTACAACAACGATATATACACGTATTGAAGTGTAGAGTAGGTTTGATACCGAGTATCAGTGCATCCGTGTAAGTAAGTCCATCTACGTACATCTTCTCGAACAACGTACGAGATTATTCTCCATGCACATACATACATACATACATACATACATACATACATACATACATACATACATACATACATACATACATACATACATACATAAATGCATGCACATGCATGCAGGTACAGATTTCCATGGACGAGCGTATGTACAATGTATACAGTAACAATATGGAAATACATAGGGAGTCCTGCTGTCCGTCCCGGAAACTATGCCGAGTTTAACCAGCATGAGGAGACTTTGGGTTCACGAGGTACTTCGAGTTTTCGGGGATCGTTTAATAGATCAAGAAGATATCTCTTGGCTGGTGAAACAAATACGGGTCACTTTGAACGGTCGAATGAATGTGTTAATGGAAGAACTGTTTAAAGATCTTCTACCTCCGCAGAGGGAAGCAACTTTGGATGATAAAGTAAGTTTGCAAACTTACTTTTTCAACGTTGATAACAACATGCTGTTCATTTCTATCTTTCCTATCGAATTAAAGTCACGAGCAATGATCACCGAGCAAGAACTTCGAAATTTAGTGTATTGCGATTTTGGCGACACCAAGGTAGATATCAGACTTTATCAAGAGGTTCCAGATCTCGACCAGTTACGAGAAATAGTAGAAACTTATTTAGCCGAGTACAACACAATGTCTAGAAAGCCGATGAATTTAGTGTTATTCCGGTAAATATACGATACAATCGTCATCGTACGATATTGAATAATTTGTTAACGCTAGAACCACCGTTGGTTAACATCTGGGGCCATGATCCCTAAATAAACGAGGGTTGACACATTTAGAAAATTGGTAGAGCCAGTGATTTTGACTGGTGTGGTATTTCTAGTGTTCGATCGTTTCTAGCGATAAATAATCTATAGAGCGTGAATTTTTACGTCTTTGTGGAAAATTTTGGGAAAATAGAACGCGCATAACGTGCAAGATAGTCCCTAAGTATAGTCCCGCTTATAGTATCGTCGCTCTGTCTCTCATCCGCTCTGTGTCTATCTCCGCAATAGCTTTTGAGAGCAATAGCTGAGAAAACTGAGTTTGAAGTTTTTATACAGTTTGCTTATCGTGCGACGTTAGGACTCGGAAGAATCGAATATTTGTCGCCTTCTAAGTAGAATTCTCATTATATTATCGCGAATTCGTACTCTTTATACCATCGAGACCTATACCATCGGATTGATGGAAGCATCGTGATCGATCAGGAATTTTCCTGATATCTGGATATCATCGTATCGAGTGATACGCGGTAAAAATTTGAAAAACCTGTGGGAGGTTGTAGAAAACGAGGAAACTGGTTAATTGAGGTTCGATAAACAGATTGGCAGGACCCTTTTACACTTCGACAAGTACCAGTCATTTTCACTGGTATCCTGGTATAAGTAGCCTTGATATAAAATTACTTTGAGTTTGAATACATAGGAAAATAAAATTCATTATATTATTCTTTTAGTTATCGTTGCGAAAGTCATTACGTCATTGAGGAAAAAGAAATATAACAGGAAGTAGGAATTTTCAAATAAAATTGTAAATCCATTCGATTCGACTGGTGCGGTAGTTCTAGCGTTGATAAAGATAAGTGTGGATACGTACGCGAATATAACAGATTTGAATGTAAAACGTACGCGAAACACGTTAGGTACGCCATCGAACATTTGTCACGAATTTCCCGTATTATCAAGCAACCGCGTAATCACGCGCTTCTTGTCGGAGTCGGCGGTACGGGAAGACAGTCGTTAACTCGACTAGCCTCGCATATATGTGACTACGACGTTTTTCAAGTTGAAGTTACTCAACAATATGGAGTTAGCTCGTGGCATGAGGATATAAAAGGGATTCTAAGGCGCGCGACTGCGACCGATCTTCACTCCACCTTCCTCTTCTCCGATGCACAAATTAAGCAGGAGAGCTTCCTCGAAGATATCAGCAATATTCTTAATTCCGGAGAGGTAAAATGAGATCGTTAGCAAACATAAATACATGTATAGCTCTATTTCCTCGTCTTTCATTTTCTTCGTTTCTTTCGTCAAATGGGATTGAGATTGACGACGATGATGGTTAAAATATTTAGATACCGAATATATTTACCGCCGAGGAACTAGCCGAAATATGTGAACGCATGAAGCAAATAGACAGACAGCGGGACCGATCGGTGCAAACGGATGGAAGCGCGGTAGCATTGTTCAATCTGTTCGTTCAGATAACTCGCGATCAACTACACATCGTAATGGTGATGTCACCGATAGGAAATGATTTTCGCAACCGGATCAGAAAATTTCCGGCATTAGTCAACTGCTGTACCATCGATTGGCTTCAGGTATTCGCATAAACTTGTTGTTACCTATTATATCTTCATGTGAGATAATAACGATGACGATAGTAATAACAAATGGCTAGCCACTAACATGTATTATAGTTAGATCAGTATTACAGTACATTACTATAATACATACTTGGAGCTTGAAACACGCAGCGTGTGTTTCGTTTTACTCGTTGACGACGTTTGATTTAAGCCATGGCCAGAGGATGCTCTATTAGCGGTTGCGACTAGATTTCTGCGGGCCATTGAATTGACGGATAACGAAAGAGCCGCTGGTATCGACATGTGTCAGTTCTTTCACGTTTCCACGCAAAATTTGAGCGCAGAGTTTTTCATTCGACTAAATAGACATGTTTATGTCACCCCAACGTCGTACCTCGAAATGATAAACACGTTTAAGGATCTGTTGGGAAGGAAACGAGAGTAAGTCTCATTGCTCGTACGTACATAATAATGTTGTAAATACGTAACACATATGTATGTATGCACGTACGTATGAAAAATCGATTCAGATCGATTATTGTGGTGCTTGTCGGTGCTTTGCTTGTCGGTGCTTGCTTTGCTTGTCGGTGTTTGTCGGTGCTTGTTAATCGGTTAATGTTACACCGGCTGATACTAAATCGACTTTTTTAACAAAATAAGGGAGATAATTAATGCGAAAACTCGATACGAGCGTGGTTTGGATCAGTTAGATGAAACGCAAAAGCAAGTAGTAACGATGCAAGAAACTCTTAAAATGCTGCAACCGCAACTAATAACCGCCACCCAAGATGTTGAAAGAATGTTGCTCGAGGTTGATAAGGAGAGACAAGAAGTGGCAGAATTTGAGAAAGTTGTGAAAATTGACGAAAGCGTAGCCGAGGTTGCTGAACATTTTATTTACACGATACGACTTGCCACTTGTCTACCAACTTGGGGATCCCTCTGATCCCCCCACGCTATAATCGTAATTTATTTTATTTGTAGGTTTATGCGAACGAAGCAGCTGCGATTAAAGCGGAATGCGACGCTGATTTAGCAGAAGCGATGCCAATTCTAAAACGTGCTCAAAGCGCTTTGGACACCTTGACGGCGACCGACATTGCTGTAATAAGAACGATGAAGAAACCACCGCAAGGAGTGAGATTGATCGTCGAGAGCGTCTGCGTCCTCAAGGTTCGCGTCGTTCAGTTTCTAAACATCTAGCAAACTGTCTAGATGACAGTAGTTTATCTAACTCGCGATTCGTCCCTCACCGTACTTACCATTGGGAAGAAAAACTGAGAAAGATAAGAGAACCACGTTACTATACGTAATGTTACCAAGTTAATACCAATTATCTCGTTGGGAAGTATATTTGAAATACATTATTACTCGAACTCGTTTTGACACTTTGACGCATATATATTTGATACGCGTATCTATTCGTCTGATCAATGAGACCACGCGTTTTTCTTTTATCGGGAATACCTTTGTTTCAAGTAGCAATATTTATTCCAACACACGCTGTCCGTTGTCTTTCTTAGTATATTTCTAGTTTCAAGTCTTGCTGCAATTATATTTTTGGCTTTACGGTATTTACGCTACAGGTGACGTAAGAAACGCGTAAGAGCGAAATCGAGACTTTCTTCTCTTTTGTATCTGTCGTCATCTAGATCGCCTCCTGCACCTGCATTCTCTTCCACAGCAAATAAAACCGGAGAGAGTTCAACAACCTGACGGTACGTTCGTCGAGGATTATTGGAGGGCTGCTCTTAGAATGCTGAGTGACGTGAAATTTCTCGATTCGTTACTCAATTTTGACAAGGATAACATCCCTGATACCGTGATTGAAAAAATTCGAAGAGAGTACCTGACTAATCCGGACTTTAATCCTGAAAAGATAAAGAAAGTGTCAACAGCATGCGAGGGATTGTGCCGATGGGTATTCGCAATGTCGGAATACGATAAAGTATCGAAAGTAGTAGCTCCGAAGAAAAGAGCATTGGCAGAAGCTCAAAAGGTTTACGACAAAGCCATGGATACTCTAAAAGCAAAGCGAGAACAACTTCGACAAGTACAGGTACGCCGACTATTTTCGAATGACTAGATTGGTTGAATAGCGGTGAATAGCGAGTACGTATTACGGTATGTAGTTGGACTATCGTGCTTTTTTCATCCGATAAGTCCGATAAGTAACGTTTCGAGTAACGCGATGCGCCACTACGACCGCGGAACCAACCGAATGAAAACGAATGATTTTGCATTTAGGAAAGATTGAAAATACTGGAAGAGCTTTTGGAACAAAGAAAAACTGCTTTTCAAGCAATGTCCGACAAAGTGACAGACTGTGAGATCAAGCTGAAACGTGCCGAGGACCTAATCGGAGGTTTGGGCGGAGAATATTCGCGTTGGTCCGATACCGCGAAATCTTTGGGAGAAAGGTCAATGTTTTTTTACCTGTCGTGCATGCGATATTATACGATACGGGATATACGATATGGTGTAATACGACGAGTGTAATCGAAAGTTGGCAACGATGTACAGGTATCAGCGATTAATGGGTGATATCGTGATCGCTTCTGGCGTGGTCGCGTACCTAGGTCCATTCACGATGCCGTTTCGCCTTCGACAAACTGTTCTATGGGTAAAACGATGTACCGATTTGCAGGTAATTTGTAGTTACGATTTCCAGTTGCGCGACATCCTTGGAAATCCAGCTTTAATCAGATCTTGGAATATTTTCGGACTCCCGAACGACGCATTTTCAGTCGATAACGGTATTATCATCAAGTAAGCAAAACAAGCTAATTCGTAAAATAAGATTCTTCCCTTCGTGCGTTTCGTAATTTCTTCTGCGATGTTTGATGATAATACTATGCCATACTAATTCGGGCTTACGTCGGTCGAACCTGTAGAAATTCAAGAAGATGGCCGCTTATAATAGATCCTCAAGGTCAGGCTAATAGATGGATAAAAAACATGGAGAAACAAAATAACGTGAATATTATTCGGCTAACTCAGCCTGACTACGGCCGGGTGTTAGAAAACGCATTACAATTTGGATTACCAGTGCTTCTTGAACACGTTGACGAAGAATTGGACGCTATACTCGAGCCGATTTTACTTAAAGAAACGTTCAAACAGGCTGGTGCGATCTGTATAAAATTCGGCGATGCAATTATCGAATACAGTTTCAATTTTCGGTATTTCTTATATATAAATGTACAGTCATATATAACCGTATACATTCATATATAGTCCATATATAATCGTTTCGCTTTGTCATTAGACTGTACATTACGACGAGATTAAGAAATCCGCATTATTTACCAGAGGTAGCGGTGAAGGTAACGCTGTTGAATTTCATGATAACACCAACCGGATTAGAAGATCAGTTGTTGGGCATTGTTGTAGCGAAGGAAAGACCGGACTTGGAATCGGAAAAGAACGCTTTGATCGTGCAAGGAGCTGCGAATAAAAAGTAACTAGTTCGACTGTAAAATATTACGAATGTTGTACATCGATGAAAACCCTTTTTCTCTCCATATTCCTAAAAAAAAAAAAAAAAAAAAAAAAAAATGACAACAATTCAGGCTGTTGCAAGAGACAGAGGACAAAATCTTGGAAATATTATCGATTGCCGAAGGCAACGTATTAGAGGACGAAGAAGCGGTGGATATTTTAACATCGTCTAAAAATTTGAGCAACGAGATTCAAGTAAAACAAACGGTAGCTGAACAAACGGAAAAGTTAATCGACGATGCTAGATTGCAGTACACGCCTATCGCCGTATATTCCACCGTATTGTTCTTCACCAGTGGTATCAGTCTTGACTTGTTATATATTGCGTGACAAATTTTCCTTCTGTTATCTACCGAATAGATACGGTAGAGAAAATATCTCTTATTTATCCTTCGATATTTTATAACAGAAAATGTATCGTTTCCCTTCGATCGAGAAATGATTGCGATCTAGACGACGATCGAGGTAAAAGAAAAAAACAGAGCACGACAGATTGAAAATAATGAAATTTTGTTTCAGCTGCCTTGGTAAATATCGATCCAATGTATCAATATTCATTGTCGTGGTTCGTAAATTTGTTCGAACTGGCTATCGATCATACGGAACCAGCGGAAATGATTGAACAACGACTAAAAGATCTTATGAAATATTTCACATATTCTCTGTACGCGAACATTTGTAGATCTTTATTCGAGAAGGACAAGTTATTGTTTTCTCTGTTACTGACGATCAATTTGCTCGAGCAACGTGGGAAACTTTGTCCATCGCATTGGATGTTTTTATTAACGGGTGGAATTGGTATCGATAATCCATATGTAAATCCAACAACATGGCTACCGACTAAACAATGGAACGAACTATGTAATCTCGACGAGGTTCAAGAGTTCTCGGTTAGTCTGGAAAGCGAATACGCTTTCCGAATACCATATCCGCTTAAAATGAACATACGCTTACTTACCGGCTTTTCGTTCTTCTTCCGATTCCGTTAGGGTATTCGAGAAGCATTTACTGGCAATATCAGCCAATGGAAACAATTGTTCGACTCGAAGGAACCGCAGATCGAAACAATCCCTGCACCGTTCCAACATCTGAACCTATTTGAAAGAATGTTGATATTGAGATGCATTCGTCCCGACAAGATCCTCCCAGCAGTGCAAAATTTCGTCCAAGGTATCGTCGATCCGATATTTTCTTTATCTCGCCTAAACTCGCCAACTTATTGATTAACTTTCAGCGGAACTTGGCTCGCAGTTTATCGAACCGCCGCCGCTCGATTTGGCTTCGACTTATGCCGACTCAAACTGCTGCACTCCATTGATATTCGTGTTGACGCCCGGTACCGATCCAACGCAATTGTTACTCTCGTTTGCCGATGAACAAGGTTATAGCGTCAATCGCCTTTTCTCTATTTCCCTCGGCCAAGGCAAGTGCTTTCATCTTTATAATATAATTTTTATATATGGTGAATATAATATAACGAAGATACGTTTAATAATATAGTAAATAAAATAAAAATATAATAAAAAAAAAAAAAAAAAAAAAAAAAAAAAAAAAAAAAAAAAAAAAAAAAAAAAAAAAAAAAAAAAAAAAAAAAAAAAAATATTTTCGGGACAATTTCACAGCGTTGGGAAAAGATGAGAGAGTAAATGGTGGAATTAGTAAATTTGAATGTTTAATAGGACAGGGACCGATTGCCGAGGAAATGATTCAAACCGCTGTGATAGTTGGTAACTGGGTTGTTCTGCAAAACTGTCATTTAGCGATCAGCTGGATGAGTACCTTGGAAAAAATTTGCGAAGGTTTGATGCCCGATACGATTCACTCCGAGTTTCGACTGTGGTTGACCAGCTACCCGTCCGAACATTTTCCGTCCTCGGTTCTAGAGAATAGTATAAAAATGACGAATGAACCGCCGAAAGGCTTAAGAGCTAACATCGTTAGATCGTACACCAGTGATCCGATTATTGATCCGGATTTTTTCGAATCTTGTTCCCAAACGGAAAACTTCAAAAAGCTTCTTTATTCGTTGTGTTTCTTCCACGCTGTAATCCAGGAAAGACGGCAATTTGGCCCAATCGGTTGGAACATTACGTACGAATTCAACGAGACCGATCTTCGAATCAGTGTCTTACAATTACACCTTTTCCTCGATCAATTTGAAGACGTGAGATTCGATGCTCTCAAGTATTTGACCGGAGAATGCAACTACGGCGGAAGAGTTACGGATGACTGGGATCGCAGAACTTTGAATACAATATTGTCGAAATTTTATTGCCAGTAAATTCATACTTTCCTATTTCTATATATATCTGTCTATATATGTACTGTTCTCTGTATATCTGTCACTTATACATGTACTCCCATGCGCCTCTACTGTACATACATACTTTCATATTCATATGTATCTATGCATCTATGTTCCCATTCAATTCCCCTATCGTGATTTCAACTACTTTCCAGGGAGTTACTTATCGAAAAACGTTATTATTTCGATGATACATTGATGATTTATTATTGCCCAAGTGTGCGAGAGCATGAAGCGTTCGTGGAATACACAAAAAACTTACCCTTAATCACTGAACCGAGTGTTTTCGGTATGAACGAAAATGCGGATATCATCAAAGATCAGCATGAAACGAACCTCTTGTTCTCGTCGCTCCTACTAACACAGGTAATCTACTTTTCCGTCTCCTACAGTTATATCTCCTCTCTATATTTCCCCACTTGCTATCTGCCTTGGTTTTTATACCTACCTACTACGTAATATCGTAATCATTACATATTTCATGCATTTATCTTTACGTGGCAACCTTGTTTAGGACCGTCTGGTACGTACCTGTACATTATATATTTTTCCTTACATCTAACATTATCTCTATTGTTTTTGTTTATCCAGTGAGTACAAATAAATTTCTTGAAAGAATCAAACATTAATTTCGCATAAACATAGAATGAGAAATGGTAGTAGGGATATTTCATTGATTTTTAAGTAGTTACTTGCTGTATTTAACTAATCTTTTTCCTTTTAATAATTTTCTTGCGATTCTTCCAATTGTATCATCGCTGAATTAGGATCTCTGGCAATTGAAACAGGTTGGTCAATTTGCAGCACACTTCTTTCGGTTTCTTATCGACTGTTTAATGATATACGTTTAATGTCGCATTAATTACAAGTATAAAAACAGTCATCGAGTTATCGAGTTGATACTCGTTTATTTTTGGTTTATTTTCGCCCACTGCCAGGAAAGCGTCAAGTCTGGAACTGGACAATTCACCAACGATGAAATAGTGCTTAGAATGTCGAACGATATTTTACAAAAATTGCCAGACGACTATGATCTTGTATCGGCGCTTGGAAAGTATCCAATGTCTTACGAACAAAGCATGAATACCGTGTTGGTCCAAGAAATGGGAAGATTTAACAAACTTCTCAATTATGTTAGAACCAGCCTGGAAAATATTATACGTGCTATTAAAGGTTTCCTTTATTTTTAGCAAATTAGTCCTATATTACATTTCTAGTTAACTCGTCCTATCTGTTATTTACAATTACAGGTATTGTTATCATGTCATTCGAATTGGAAGATATCTATGACGCAATTTTGACAAACAAGATACCCGCTTTATGGCAACAATACTCTTATCCATCGCTAAAGCCACTTGGTAGTTACGTACATGATCTACTAAGCCGCTTAAATTTTCTTAAAGTGAGACGTTACTTCTTATAAATCGCTATTATCATTCGTATCTTTGAATAATAACATTTCTATCTGATTTATGATATTAAACTAACTGGTTGACTATAGTGCATCCATATCTATGTATAAACGTACATTTTGAAATATTTTTCCTTAAAACATTTCACTTACAAGGTCACGAATATAACACTATAGAAAAGCTATTCTAGATACATCAACTGTACGTTAAGTAGGAAAAGGCTTATTAATATACATACGTACTTTAACGTTAAGACAAGTCTCGAGACTAACTTTAATTATATCTACTATAGGAATGGTATGAAAAGGGAGCACCGGTCGTATATTGGATCTCGGGATTTTATTTTACCCAGGCATTTTTGACTGGAACCAGACAAAACTATGCGAGGAAATATCGGATTCCTATAGACCTTTTAATCTTTGATTTCTTCGTGTTAGAATCCGATACAATGCCTGTACATCCTCCCGAGGACGGAGTTTATATATACGGATTGTTTTTAGATGGTGCCAGATTTAATAAGAAACAAATGACATTAGATGAAAGCTTTCCAAAAGTACTTTACGAACCTATGCTTCCTGTAAGTATAACATTATGTTTATCTATCTATTTTACATTATCTTTTTCATTCGCTTCTGCCTCTTTTTCCCCCACTTTGGTATTATTATCATTTTAGATGTGGTTATTACCTGTGAGAAAAGGGGATATAAAGGAAAAAGTAACATACATTTGCCCTGTATATAAAACTAGCGAAAGACGAGGAGTTTTATCAACCACTGGACATTCGACAAATTTTGTTATCGCTATGACATTACCTACATTAAAATCGCCAGAACATTGGATCATGAGAGGAGTCGCACTACTTTGTCAGCTCTCTGAATAAAAATTATTTTCTTATTTCATCCTTTCGAATTCATCTTGAAAATTTCGTCAAGGAATTGAGTTTCTAATTAAAAATATATATTATCCGAGTTTTGGAATACAGTAACGATCGAATTCTAAATTCCAATATCTAAATTGTATGGTATAAGTATTCAAACAATAAATTATGTATAGAATTAGTCAATCAAGTTAAAGCTATATGTATATGTAAATCCTGTGCTGTACCTTGAGGCATTCCAATATTGGCGGCATACTTCTCGTTTAACTACGATAAACAAATAAAAACAATCGTACATCAACTCTTTAGAACAACATCAAATCGCTGTGAAGGGGCAGAGTTTCTTTCGCAAGATCATGTTAAAGCAAGTTGTGAAAAAGATATTTTTAATTCCGTAGTGTTGTTTAAGTTTGTAAAATTTGAAAAGGGAAAAAGCAACTTTAGTTTCTCATTCCGTTTTACAACAAAATCTGGGGGGATCTGAAAAAATTAAGTGTAAGGTGTGAAAGCAGAGGCTTTACCCTTTAAAATGACCCTGACGTCTTACTACCTATTGCACGACTTTCTTTCGCCAAGTTACACTAGTCCGAATATCGATAATCTTTATTTTCCGGTCAAAATTTGCTGATCTTTTAATTTTATGACATATTGTACATATAAAACCTAATAAATATAAAACCTAAATAAATATCCAAGTAATCGTGAATATCGTATTTGCTGTATATTGCTGCATATATAAAGCTCACATAAAATTTGTGTGCGTATATTGCTACACATACACATATAAAGGATTGAACATTTTGAATTCTCATATTAATAGTTGGTAGTTTAAATGGTTCAGAATGTTAGGTGTAGATGGCAGAAGTAGGTAATAGTATGTATGCACTATGTATATCGTATCGAGAAAATCCATTTAAAGATGGCTACTAGTCGAGGAAGGTGCTGTCGTGTGATGTCACTTTCTCATAGCGTTTTGACGTTGTAGCTTAGAAAAGATCGTCGATGATTGTTAGCCACAGTTTAGAAATTTACCGTATCCAACTGGAAACTCAATATAACGAAGGATTATATAATATTTGATAAAAAAAATGAATTGTCATCAAATATTAAGTGGAGCTTGCAATGCAGGTGATCGGTGCTACGCTGTAGGTTCTGTCGAAGGGATTTCTTTTACTGTAAGTGATTCACCTTGTTGATCAGCTCTTTCCACAATTGTTTGCGATTCTAGAATTATACCTATATATACCTATTACACCTATTATACATATATATATGTGTGTGTGTATATATATATATGTATATATGTATATATGGGTATATATATATATATATATATATATATATATATATTAACATGCACACATATGCAGTTACAATGTTGTACATTCAAGTCGTCCGAAATATTTCGTACTCGTTAAAAAATCCATCCATCAAACGTTTTCAATTATTATTAACATGTTGCATAGCTTTAGTTTTTAATTGCTAACGGGTATATAGTTATTGATTTTTACTATTTTTATATAAAATCAAGTTAGTATTTGTTTCATCCGTATTTGTAAAGATGATTTCACATCGTTTGTTATAATCGTCATTATTATTTAATTTTTTAAATGTTTCCTTGATAGCATAGTAGTAGTTAGCATAGTAGTATAAAACAAATTCATCTATTACAGGCATATGCAGCAGGTTGTAACATAGTAATTCTTGCCAGTAATTTTGAACGAGTTCAAATAATACCAGGAGCTGTACATAACTACATAAGAATCAGTTGCTTGGATTGCAGTACCGACACTGGAAAAATAGCTGCTGCCTATGAAAATCAAGTTTGCATTTTTGAGCCTACTCCACTTATTCACAGTACATGTTCTCACGTATGTACCTTCGCTATCCCAATATCTATCCTTGGTAACTATTCTTATATAATTTAATATGCTATGCAATAATTGTTTTCTATAACGTATAGCAATTAGAATACCGATGGGTTCAAACTGGTAGTCTGACAACTGAATCAAATATTACTTCTCTGTCATGGAATTTGGAAGGAACAAGATTATTAACTGGAGGAGAACTTTTACAATTGTGGCATCAAAATATAACCCCATTTCAGGAAGAACATAGTAAGCTTTTCTCATTATTCTTGTTTAATTTATATTTAATAGTAATTGGTATCCGTTCTAATTTCATCTACTTAAATGCATACGATATTAGTCTTGTGTCTTGTCGCAATAATAGAACTGTGTATAGTGGTGAAGATAAATACGTTACGAACTCAGGAAGGTGAAACTGGACGTGAACAAAATACTTCAAATGTTCTTCAAAACTGTGAGTTTTGTTACTTTGAAAGAGTACACGTGAATGCGAAAAGCGATAATAATATTTGAAATTGACTTTAATAAGTTTACTTGGCAGAAATTATTGCGTAACAAATGCTATTCAATACTAAATACATATTCTAAAAGTATTAGAACCAATAATATTTTTCTTTTACACGCAGTAATTAGAAGACATTGACTTTTGTCACTCTAAACATAATGTGCTCTAAGCTATTGTTTGTTGCTCCTATGCCTTGATGCTTTAATATACATGTTATTGATATTGGAAAAGGTCTATACATAATATTCTGTCTCCTATGCAGGATGTTTCATTATGAGAACAATTCTGATGGAATTTAAAATAGAAGAATATATATATATACTCATATGAGAATATATTAGAGAATATATAAGAATGTTCAATTCTTTTCAGCTGGTACAGTTACTTTTTCGATTGGTGGAGACGCTGAAAGTCCAGCACCTGGTGATTCGAGTAGCGGAAATGAACCAGGAGCGTGGAACTGCGTTTGGAAATGTCGCACGGCTACACCAGTGCATCTTATGAGTTTCAGCCCAGACGGTACATTATTTGCGACAACAGGATTTAATGATAGATTAGTGAAGATATGGTTTGAGAATAAACAATGTAAGATTCTTACGCGTGTAATGAAAGTTAATTCTGTTTAATTAATTAATTAATTCAACAAAAGCTCTAACAAACCTATATTCAAAATTATTCAGTGTTTTCAACAAGAAATATGGATCATGCAAGCGTTACTCAATTTATGGGTAGTGACAGTTATAGTTTCGTCTATGTTGCTCATCCTCGTGCGGTAACACATTTATCTTGGCGCAAGACTAGCAAATATATGCCAAAGTATGTAAAAGAATATCTTGTAACATATTGCTATTTGTATTGCTGCAGTCAAATTAATAGCATTCCTTTCCCTTCTTTTTCTTTTCTTTCTTTTTTTTTTTTTTTTTTTTCTCTTTTTTCTAGGGGATCTGTCTCCAACATGCTTGTTACATCTTGTAGAGACAATATTTGTCGGGTGTGGGCCGAAACTATACCACCCGATGTCGAAGGTTTAGCAAATATGAGTCAGTTTGAAGGTTCTGATAGACACGGTCATCATGGCAAGCATCGACATCACAACATGCACAAACATCGATTCATGCAGCGGCTTAAACACATGAAGTGCGTAAAATGCTCAAATTCATTTTTCTGTATATGCATTTACAGCTTATTCGCAAGATGGTGCGCGTATTTTTTTGTAGAACCTGTTTCCATATTCGTCGACACGCGAAACAACAACATCAGGCAGGTCATACCACAGCACCAACTTTACCAACTTTGCCTTCAACGTATTCGGTTCACGATTTTCACAATAATTACCAGGGAACAGGTCATTATCCAGGAATGCATTTTCATTTAGCAGCCAGTATTAATGCTGAAACTGGTACGATTACATACATATAATCTTATTACATTATGTTATAGTGCGGTGTATGTATATACATATATACATCACGCGTGAACACATCAACGTGTTCTACTTTCTACATTTCCTGACATGTTTTGTCTATCACAGATATACCATTAGTACCAAGTTTAATCACAGGAGATCCTGAAAGAGAACCAAATTTTATTCTGCACTGGCTAAACAATAAAGAAATGCATTTTACAATGCAGGCAGAAAGTATTCTACAAGAGCTTACTCGTAAAGTAGTGGAAAAGGAAGAAGGGTTGCAACAACAGGATGTAGATCATACAGATCATGATTCTGAAGAGGAAGGTTTGTCGAGTACGTAGATTTTGCGTGTGTGTATGTGTACTTAAATAATATGCGTATAATAATATTAACAAGTGATTCAACTGATTACATATAATCATAGAAAAGGGAGTAAGATTACAACCGATACAAAAGGCAGGAGGTACAGTTCGGTCAATGAGTCAAGAAGATCATAGTAGTGATGAACATCACACAACACACACAATTTCATCGCATCATAGCTTACCACACAGCGCACATTCTCACCAAAGTCTTAGGTATAATATTTCTAAATGGTAACAAGAGACATTTTGCCCATCATATTCGGCAAGTATCGTTTATTTGCAAGAGAATAGTATTTCAAATTTATTCTTCTCTCTTCCTGCAGTAATACTACATCCATTAATTCTATTGCAACGGATGTAACATCGTCAATAAATCATGCTCCGGATTCTTTGGATACCAAAATAGAAACGTTACTGCGTGATTGGCATCATAATCCAGATTTACTTTTTTCGATTCATCCGATAGATGGGAGCTTTTTAATTTGGCATATTGAGTGGTTGGACGAATATCATCCAGGATCATTTCGACAAGCACAAATATCATTCTCTACACGAATACCTAATGCATTTCCTCTTGGCGATGCTTCCACAATGAGTCATAGTGTATCAATGTATTCACATAATACTGGCGGTCCATTATTAAATATACGAGAAGTGGCAAAATCATCCACAAAACCATCGAATGAAGGTAAACGTTTTCTCTCTCTCTCTCTCTCTCTCTCTCTCTCTCTCTCTCTCTCTCTCTCTCTCACGTATTCTATATATTTTTACATTTGGCATAAAATTCAGTAAAACTGACGATTAGTAAGAAACGGAAATGGCTAGATAAATTGTTATCATTGCAGCTACGGATATCGCAACACCGTTACCGAGTTTGATCGAACAGGATGAAGAACAGTCGACATTGACATCGAAAACTGGCCAGGAACTGTTAAAAAATATTGAAAATTCGACAGATCCAAATCAAAATGCCTCGAAGGAAAGGGACGGACACTTAGAAAATGGAAAAACAAATCAAGAAACGGTCAACGATTTGTTGGCCCATCCAAGTCCGATTGTTTCTATGGTATCGAAACATTCGAATGGAACTTTGAATTTATGGCAATTAACATTTGCTGATAAAACAAAATTCTCACAAGTATGAATCAACGAGCTATCAATTTCGTCTTTTTGTTTTCCTTTTTTTTTTCTTTCTTTCTTTCTTTCTTTCTTTTTTTTTGGTGCGTTAGTTTTATACGCGTTATTGTTTGGCAGGTATTAAGTATTGGACACGCGTCGAGAGCTTCGGGACATCGATTTCGAGTAAACGATATTACTTGTCATCCGGTATTGCCCTTATTAGTGACGACATCGCATCACAATTTACCAGAATCCGGATCTCAATGTCAGAATGCTGACTCAAACGAAAACGTTAGTAATAGATCAAACTCTAATAAAACAACCTCAAAAGATATGTCGCTTACTGTAAGTACAAGTAGAAATGATGATGCGCTGTTTTGCTATTGAATTTGTATTTTTAAAATTTCGATTGGTAACGATCAAGCGATGATTCCGTTGATGTTTTCAGGGATTCTGCAGCGAGTTAATACTTTGGCGTGTAGACACAGTCGGGCCTTTATCGAAGAGCGGTGGTGTTTCCGAACTAGCGCGTATTAATTCTCCTGAAATTTCAGCGTTCAGTAACGTAGCTTGGATTCCAACTTTATTACCAAGTACTACTTTAGGTAACTTATCAAATTCTCCAAGCGCATGTTTCGTCGCCAGCGATGGCGAATGTTTAAGGGTATATCAGGCTGTTATCGACGCTAGAACACTCCTAGCCGAAGTATCGATTAGCGAAAGGCGAAGCAGGATGATGGTCAGTATTTGTTGATATATATGAGGAAAATGTAATTTGCAAATGGTTGCCAGATTGATTCGTCGGTTTTTTTGTGTTTGTATCAGGATTCCATGGCAAGTCTCTCGACAGATATGTCATCGGACGATGGTATGAGGCATTCGATTCACGACAAGATAAAGATAGTATCTCAACAATCTACGGCTAGGCCAGGTTGCGTTATACAATTGGACGCTATTGCTGATGCTACGCACGTAAGCGCTGTAGAGAACTTGTAGAATGATATAAAGTCGAAACGATCGATATCTTTCTATAATGTCAGTTAACTTAAATCCAATTAATTAATGGACATAATTTTTGTTATAAATTCAGGACTGGCAAAATACGCAATTCTTGCATGTATTTCAAGAACAATTAATTACTGGCGACCGAAACGATGAAAAACAAACTGGCATAGATACATCGATGAATGATTTAGGCTTAATGGAGTCCACCTTAGACGCTATGGTAGATTTGCAGCAATCTGCGATTTTCGAAGAACCATTCTATATAGTTGTGTTAGAAAGAACGCAGCGAGGTACAACGGTACACATGTGGCGTTTGGTAATAGCCTCTCAACCTGAAACTACCGGTAATATATCTCAAAGTTACTTCATTCTTTCTATTTATTTCTTCTATATGTGGCATTCACCTACAGGATTATCAGAATCGATGATGTATGTTCCGGATTCTCATTTGGTACAAGACGAAGACGAAGAAGGAACACCTGGACGTTATAACCATCCAGAAGGTAAAAGATCTCGCAGAGCGAGTCAATCTCGCCGTGATAGTCAAGGTGAATTGGACATGTTTTTCCAAAGACGTCCCCAGAACAGCCACGTTCTTATCACAACTACAAAAGTATGCACTCAGGAATTACCGTTACCGGACGGAGTCGAGGTTCGTATAATGTTTATTCATTCATTCTATATGCTCTTATCTCTTTCGTGTTCTCTTTCGTTCGTAATAATTGAATTAATATCAATATTAATTCGATATCATATTAATATCATATTAACTAATATCATATTAACGAAGAATATAAAGAGATAATATCGTTATTATAATCGTACGTAGGTAATACACGCGGCACCAGCCGCCGGACATTTAAGCAGCTCTTCCATATATCCTGCTTGCTTCGCACCGTACATCGTTGTAACTGCATGTAGCGACAGTACAATACGTTTCTGGAAATGTAAAGTGACGAAGAATGAATCGAACAGCAAATTGGACTATGAATGGTGCGAATGGGAGATGATACGGAAAGATCAGGAATCGACTATAGACATTACAGGTAGGTAGATATGCAAAAAGCTGAAGTCAGAGTAAAATAAGATTGAGGGAAATGAATAAGGTCGTGCATTGTCAAAGAATGGTAGATAATTTATTCATATTTTAGGGCAACCGTTAAATATAAGTGCTGCATATAGTGGGCGTATTGCATGTGCGTACAAATATGGGAAATCATTCACGCGCCCTACTAAAAACGACCCTGACTCTAGATACGTAAATCTATGCGTTGCTATATATGAGTGCGAAAGTACTGGTGGCAGCGAATGGATTCTAGAAGATACGATACACTTGAAGAATATACATTTGCCGAGGATTCCGGTGGACCAACATTTAGACCTGAGCTATCTCTATGATAGCAAATTTTTGCAGAAGAAGCACAGGCTTACTCAAGTTTTGCAAACGCTTAGTCACGAAGATGTGAGATCACCGAGAAATGGAGAAAACGGGGAGAGTACAAAACCGAATGCAGGTAAGGCCATCAAGGCGATTAAGTTTGTACTTTGAGCAGGCAGGTTTAACGCTAATTTTCACGATTAAGAGTCTAACTGTGTTATTCACGATTGTGATAGGCTTGTTGGCTGTTCCGTCGTTTAGCACGCTTCAGTCGTTGCGAAAGTCGATCATAGAGAATGGTAACACGTGCCCACTTACGCAGAAACATTTAGTTCAGTTAGATTGGGTGTCGAAAGAAGATGGTTCGCATATTTTGACGGTGGCTGTTGGATCGAAAATTATGCTGTTCACGCCTGTATGTTCGGATCTTGCACAAGCGAATATGAAAGCAATGAAAGAGTCGCAAAGCAATAACCGACCAATATTGCGGAAAGCATCGTCGTTGGCACAGCCTCAATTCGTTGACGAAATTCGTTGGATGAAATTACGGAAAATCGAGTTAACCACAGCGGATGGTCTACCACCGTTGCCGATGCAGATATCCTGGGTTAGGGACGGTATCTTAGTGGTTGGCATGGATTCGGAAATGCACGTATACTCGCAATGGAAACCGAACCCAAAGAAAGACTGTTTTCATTCAAATTTACAACATCAAGAATCGGACGAGTTTCAAGCTAGCCGAAATTTGCGGGACGAAGACTTGCGAACGTTAGCGCACGAAACATCGCAGAGGCGATTAGCAAACGTATCTTCTA
Organism: Bombus breviceps; assembly: GCA_014825925.1. Classification (NCBI taxonomy): domain Eukaryota; kingdom Metazoa; phylum Arthropoda; class Insecta; order Hymenoptera; family Apidae; genus Bombus; species Bombus breviceps. The sequence goes on from CM026184.1 coordinate 15,629,881, forward strand.
TGCCCCATCTTTCTCGAGTCAGCAGTATAAATTTAACGATGCTCGATGCGAAAAAGAAACGAGGTATGCAAAACGAGAATTTAAATTTCGACTATATGCCCGACTATGGTTTGTTCGAAGCCTCGAGAATCGCTTGCCCCGTTTTACCTCAATATCATCCAAAACAACTAATGGAATTGCTAAATTCTGGTAAAATTCGATGGGTAAAGGCTATATTGGCGCATCTTGTCCGATGCATAGGAAGTTCTTGTTCGTTGAGGGCAGACGACGAGAATTTAGTGAAACAACGTGGCGGTGGTGGATGGTCGCGTTCTAGAACAATGTCGGTTAGTTACGTAGGTACAACGTCGCCTCTAGAACCAAGAGGCTCGACCACGCAAATACCGGAGGAGCTTACATTAGATTATGCGGAGATAACATCGATATCTCCGTTGCCACTTTGGACTTTATTGATCGCAGACAAGGAAACGAACGTACCGCATCAGCACAAAACCGAAGACAAACAGGATTACAACGAATTGTTCGACAGCAATGTGGAGGAGGATGAGTCGTTGGACGACATGCTGGAAGAGGATTACGATTGTTCGCGGCAGAAAGATAGACGTTCGTCGGTCCCGGAAAGACAAGGAATATCTCATTTTGGACCGAGACAAGGCAGATTACTGTCGCGATTACTAACACACACTCATTTGCCTGGCTTATCCAGCCTTGATCAGATGCATTTGCTCGCTTTAGCCGATACCGTTTCAACTTGCAATGCGGATTTTGCAGAAAGATTTGCGATAGATGCCGCAAAGAATGCTATTGCGAAAGAAAATTTGACCGGTATCCCCGACGGAGAAACGGTTTCTACCGATTCGTTGGACGATTGTGGCCTACGATTTTTATTGGCCATGAAGCATTACAATTACTTGATTCGTTGTCTTCCATTGGCGCAGAGAGCGCAGTTTCAAAAGCAAGGTATATCATCGAATAATCTTGTTTGGGCGTTTCATTCTGAATCCGAAGAAGAATTGCTAGGTTTGATACCTTCTTATGCGAAAGGACAGCCAAAATGGAGCATTTTAAAGGAACTGGGTATAGGTTGGTGGATTAGAAGCAACACTATATTGAAAAGGTGTATCGAGAAGATCGCGAAAGCAGCTTATCAACAGAAACAGGATCCCCTCGACGCTGCGCTTTATTATTTAGCTATGAAAAAGAAGAATCTCGTTTGGGGATTGTTTAGAAATAAGAGGGATGAAAGAATGACAACTTTTTTCGCCAACAATTTTACGGAAGATCGTTGGAGGAAAGCTGCCTTGAAGAATGCGTTTGCTCTACTTGGTAAACAAAGATTCGATCATGCTGCGGCGTTCTTCTTGTTAGCAAACTCTCTAAAAGATGCTATCGATGTATGTTTGAACAAATTGAACGATATACAGTTAGCGATGGTCATTGCCAGACTTTACGATGACGATACTACCTCGCCGAATTTGAGAAGATTGCTCTACGAAGAAATTTTAGGTTGTGATAAGGACGGGCAAAATCAAGACATGAACAAAGCTCATCCAGATCCGTTCTTACGCAGTATGGCTCTTTGGATTCTTAAGGATTATGCAGGGTCGCTCAATACTTTGTTGTTGACAAACGTTGGCACTTTGCACCCCCAATATAACGACGAATCTGATAAACCGGAAGGTACAACAGGTAACGAAACTACAACTACTTTTGTCTTTCTTCTCATTCAGTTTGAATATCGAAAAAGAAGTGATATTCGGTCGTGCTTAGAGCTCACGATCAAAGAAATTTAGAAAGTTCCAGTACAATTAATAGGGGTAAGTTATTGTTCCTTCTTTGTTTCAGCAAATCCAAATGTCTTTAATTTTTACGTTTATCTTCGAACCCACCCATTGCTGATCAGACAGTACATTGCATCTACCGCTCAGGATAAGAAGAAAGGTCATTCGGTAGTTATATCTGGCTTTAGTTACGGTATGGAAACGAAATCACAACCTGACAAACAGTTAACTTTGGAAGATAGCATTACACCTTTGGAGAGACAATTGTACTTTACAACAGCGCATGCACATTTTAAAGCTGGATGTCCTGCTCTCGCTCTCGAGGTTCTTTCTAAATTACCTAACAAAGTGATGGAGACAAATTGCGAGGACTCGCCCAGTACGTGATTGCATAATCGACATTTGTTGTTTGAACAACAAATTGTTGTTTCCAAACCAAATTCTCCTACCATTATCATCTATCCTTGTCGTGTGTTTTCTTAGGTCTCTTAAATAGTCCAAGCAAGTCAAGGACACAAGATCTTCAAATAGACACTGGGATTATTAGTTGGGATGACAATTTGAAGAAAACTGACAATATCGAAGGTGGAACTTTATTAATTATCCATAATTCGCCTAGATAATTATGGAAAATGGGAGTGTTTCTATCGTGTTCTTATTTGTGTTAGGCATTGTAGACTGGTCTCGACCTGTGACGCATCAAACCGAGGAAGAATTAGTGTTAAACTGGGATGACGATGATGATGTTGCTGAACATGAGGACGCCGACAGCCCGCCTTTAAGCATGAAGTTAGACAAAAAGGAGATCATCGCCGATGGTTCGAAGGAAACGGAGAAAAGTGGTAAATTAATGTGATCCATTTAGATCCTTTCTTGACCTAATTCTAAAATAAGTTGACACGTATAAGTCGTTTGCTTTTGTGTGCGTGCGTGAATGCGTGCGTACCTATGTGCGTATAACTATACGTATGTACTATGAAATTTTTAGAGAAAATCACAAAACCGTCAGGACAGTTAGACATTATGGCGCAACAATTAAAATTTGTGGCATGTTTAAAAATTTTAATGGAAGAATTGTCAACATTGGCAACGGGTTTCGAAGTAGACGGAGGTCAACTTCGATACCAGCTATACGTATGGCTCGAGCGAGAGGTAGATGCCCTCAGGCAGCTTTGTAATTACAGCGTTAGTTCGGACGGAGATGCAAACAACGTATCGGAATGTAAGCGGACAGACTAGTTATTTTGTTTTTAATTGAACGATGTTCAGCTTGTTTCTGCTTGTCTTGATCTGGCAAAACGATTATGCTTTCAGACGAAGGTGGTATGGTAGATGACATGGTGCAACCATGTAAGCCTGGTGAACAGCCAACGTTGCATGAAATATTGATGGCCGAAAAATTGGATTTCGAAGCCAAGGTACAACGAGCTGCTAGAAGAAAAAGGTGGTTGAAAGGTATTCCGTTGACCAGCGTCGGTCAGTCATTTAAATATAATACATGCATACGTATAGTTCGATAATATTTTCGATAAATATATATTTACAGCGAACGAAACGTTATTACGAACATTATTATCCTATTGTTCGTTGCATGGAGCATCTGGCGGTGGTTTAGCATCTGTAAGAATGGAACTTGTCCTTTTATTACAAGAATTACAACAAGAAAAGACGCAACAACAGTTACTTAGTCCGCTTCCGTTTCCAACCACGCTTCCTCTTTTAAGCGCTAGCGTAGCATGCAACAAAACTGTCGTGGCAGATCCGGTCAGGCACTTGCAAGTTCGTACAATATTATGACGGATTAAACGAAAATACCGAATCTTCTAAGCTTAACGTTACACCTGTCTTTTCAGTCCCTAGCTCACGATATGTTGCAGACGTTGGTGGAATTACGTAATCCACCAATGCCTACGAGAAACACGCATTATTGCGAGGTATTTATAATGAGGGATTTAGCGGTGGCGTTAAGTGCTTGTATTTATCAATCACTTTGCGATTCCGATACTTTTGTTACGAAACATCAACAACCGGACAGGTAAATACGATAAGTTGTGAAAATCTGAAAAAGTAAAATTTAAAAATGATGGTTTATCGTAAATCATTTTTTGTCTCTCTTTTTGTTTTTTCTTCGTCTTTTTTTTTCTTCCTCCTTCTTTTTTTTTTTTTTTTTTTTTTTTTTTTTTTTTTTTTTTTTTTTTTTTTTTTTTTTTTGTACAGTTTTCCAGCATTTGCAGAGATAGAAACGTTCTCCGGCGGTCACTTGGTAGCATCAAATCGCCATCATCGAAGGTATTCGACGGACGATGGTGTGTGCATTACTACTTCACCCTCTAAATGGCCAGGTGTGACCAACTTGCGTGCATTATTGGCCCGGGAGAAGGACGAGGATACACCAAAATTGAACATTCTCCTTTGCGAAGCATTCGTAGCAACTTACATGAGTTTGTTCGTTTATGCACTGTGGAGTTGCGACAGTCATATTCTTTATAGGCTCGTAGGTCAACACTTTGGTAACAACACCTGGTCCTGTTTGTTTGGAGGTGGTGTCAAAAAATTGCTACGTGTCGCAAGTACAAGCAGCCAGGTACAATTTTGTTTTTACTTTATCTTTGCCTTATCTCGTTGTACACTTTTCTGAACTCGTAAAATTCTTATTATATCTTTGCTACATATCAAGCAAAGAAATAAACCACATGTCTTTATATATATATATACATCTTTCTACGATTCAGTGTAGGTTTCAAATTTTCTAAAAAGAAAAGGAAAGAAAAGAGTATAAGATGCATGAATATAAGATAAGTGTGTATATATACACACACACACACACACACATATACACGTCTAATCTCTGTTCAGGCGAGTGGTGCAGGAAGAACGGTAGAAAGAGGTGATAGTGGTTCGAACGAAGCTCAAAGTACCGCAGGAACCGTATGGAATACCATGACCTCATTGACTAAACAACGTGTAAAATTGAACATGAAATTGTTGGGTCAATTTACAGGTCAACAACCAAATATGAAAGAAGACAAGCCTACATATAGAGAACAATTTGTTTCACCTCAAATGAGCATGATATCGTACTTTTTAATGAAGGTTAGTCGAACTAATCGACTAATTAATGCGGATATCCTAATACGTATCAGTAGCTAGTTGCGTTCTAAGTATATATGATTTTGCTAATTTTATATATATATATATAATCTGATAATTATAAGAATAAAAGTCGTTTCCTGTATTTGATACAGCCACAGATAGATAGTGAGTATGCGGATGAAATCGACTATGATTCATCCGATTCGGCAGTGTCGGATTTAAACTCGTCCGAGGACGAGGAAGATATATTCGATACGAATTCAAAACCAAAGAGCAAACCAAAGGACAATACGGAACATACGAATCCAAATTCGTACAGTTGGTGTGTTATGCGATTAGCCATAGTCAAGATATTACAACAGCAACTCCAGGAGTTTTTGAATGTTGCTGGCATAGAGATGCAAGGTATCTTGTTTTGTTATTTGATAGAGAATATCGAGAATTTGACAATCTAGTTTACTCTGTGATTCTGAAGCTAAAGGATAATATAATCTTTTGCCTTATTCGCATATATATATATATATACAGAATTACCTGTGAATAGTCCTCTGATTCATGGAACGTTAGCTGTTGTGGCACTATGGCAAGAAACGTTGCGCGATGAGTTAGACAATAGAGGACCACCGCCGATTAATTATATTCCTGGTTGTGCACCAGATCCGGCACCTACACCGGGAAAGCCAGCGATTCATAAATATCGATCTTTACTTGAAAAAAGCAATACTCCTTTCAAGTAAGATGGCAAATTCAATACCAAATGCAATATAGTTGGAATCCTCTGACGTAACGATTTATGGATGTTTTGTTTTTTATATTTTTAGTACGCGTTTGGCATCAGCGGCTCCCGCTAATCGATTGTGGTCCTATTTAGTTCGACAAGAGTTGGTACAAGACATATTTATACGAGCCGTATTCGGCAAACGTAGATCTCTGTCGTCGATTTTGGAGAGCAATCAGACTACGATCGATAATTTGAATCGTGGGTCAACCGCAGATGACAAAGGTAGCGATAGCGGTACTACGAGTTTGCCCGAACCAGTCCGAATTATTCACAAGGAACAAGATAGCATTAGTGCCTTTTGCCTCAATCAGGTTCGATCGGTCTATTTATAAAAATTTACATTTAAAGGTGACGTGATTTTAGCGAAGGCAAAAGTTTCTGATACACAGCGTTAACGATCCAGGTGAATCCAGGTTTAATGGCCTTGGCAACTCCCCGAGAAGTACAAGAGATGAATATATCGCTATTGCTCGAACTCCCATCCTGGTTAGAAGACGAATGTGAATTTGACATCATAAATTTAAACAAACAGCCAGAACCGGAACCGGTGCAACCAACTAGTTTCTTAGTTATTCAAGTAAATAGTTTTTAGCAATATGTTTTCTCGTCGATAATGTTGGATCTCATTTTGGATGTATCGCATACATGTCCGTATATACGTATACACCTTTCAATTTTTCGTTTGCAGACAGCAGCAGATAGACCGTTACTCGCTCAAAGTCCGCAGACAAATAATCCTCAACCTCAGTCGGGTATCGCGAGTCAAAGCGGAAGAGGAGCTAGCGTGGTAAGTCTCCCCCAAGATCACAATTATGACAGACAGATAATTCGTATATTTATATATCCAGCATTGTACAGTCGTATGTTTGCCTTATAAAACATTTACACCTTTACGTGTGTTGTATTCCTACTTGGACTTAACCCAGATGTTTCTGATCTACTATCCGATGTTTCTGTTTTCCATGTGTATATATTCATATGTTTCGTCGAAGTAAAAGGAAGAAAGGAAGAGAAAGGAAGTAACAAGTCTGTATTTTTGTAACGTTTTATCACTTCAGGAATGTTTGGGTTAATGAAAAATTGAACGATAAATGGCATTACGAAACAAATTGAGAAAATCGAACTTTTTATAATTTCGTTGGTTTCATTTTCTATAAATATATTTATTTCGTTTTTGTTTCCGTTTCCATTTTTGTTTTTCTTTTTACTTAGGATTTCTATCCGAGAGCATTTTGTCGATTAATAAACGAACAATTCGAATTTCCAGCCAAATGTACAATTTTATACGGAATTTTTTCTTCTCTTTTCGAAAAATTGAAATTGCCAATGAACTGCATATTTTCAAAGTTTAAAACCTGAAAATAAGAAAATGTATTTCCGGATTCAAACAGAAAATCAGCCTGATATATTTTCCTTGATGTTTGTTTTCTCTTTGTGTTGAAAAAAGTAAAGTAAAATTCGTATTTGACGAGTGAAAACCGTATCTATGAATGTGTTTGACACGCACTACTTACGAACGTATATATGTATGTATTTACCATTCGAATGTTTGGATCTAATCGTTTGCTTATGAGATCTTGTATGTCGATACTAGTAACGACATTGTACACCATCGTATTTATTGCGTTCATAAGTTTAGCATAAGTAAGCAGCGAATTCTAACGCTTGGTATCATTAATGTTCATAATATTATTCGATTAATTTGATCAGAAATTATGAACGAACGTGATCCAAATAAGTTCAAGTTATAAACCGTAGGTATAACAAGTATAATAGGCCCCTGTTCTTTAAAAGGTTAAAAGGAACTGATCGTTGCATGATATGTGAACGAAATTGCACTATAAATCACCTTTCTTGAAAAACACGCGGTTGGAGCACGGCTATCTCGAGATTTACTTCTTGCGATATATCACAGGCAATAAGCACAGATATCAAAGTTGTTTAAGAATTAAGGGCGTTTAAGAATGTGCGATAAGCAGAGGCGAGAGTAGATATGATATAGCCGTAAATGAATGGAAATCGAGCAGAGGAAAGTAATAACAATTCGTAAGAGGGAAGTGTCGATAGCCGTAAATGTGTTGATGTCGAGAGTATGTAGCCGACGCATTGGGTCGCGTCTAAGTAGCACATTTGGTGACAGAAACAATGTTCCTTGTTCAATGCTTGCCTAACGTCTAACTTGGTTTACGTCTGACTGACGTCACTGACCTGGTGGCTCGTTCGTTCGCTCAGATGAAGGGGATGCCCGCTTTCCCTGGCTCCCACGACCTGCGTTTCTGTCAATTTGTTGCCGATAGGAGCAAACACTTGTTGCAACCGGTGAGATTAACTTCTAACAGATCCTAGCCTGTATGATATCCTATTATTATCCCTAGTGCCAACTTTATATTCTGATTCCTTTACTCTCGTTTTCCTTTTTGCTCTAGTTTTCTGTTTCTTCGTAATATCCTAAGCGTTATAAAAATTCGTACAATATTATATTGGATTTACCATCGTTTTTACGAATCGTTATGTTTCATAAACAATAGCTATTCGCGTAGAATCAAAGTAAAAGCTCTAACTATATGCAAAGTATTTAGCATTTCCTTCGTAATAAAACTAAACATAATTTTTGTATCGATCTTACAAAACAATAATTTTCTTGAAAAATTTGTATATGTATATACATATCTAACTTGTCACTATGATTACTTTTTCGAATCGATGAAGTTCAAGACAATTTACTTAATATGCATATATCGATACGTTTAAGTGGAAATTAATCTGCTATTTTGGTATTGTTATCGTTGTTATCGCGACTGTTAAATTTTTACATACGTCGTTATCATTTTCATCGCCATTATTAGCATCATCTTTATAATCGTCACTTCACTACCACTACCACTACCACTACCAGTACCGTTATCAACACCATTGCCACTACTACCCTGTCATCATCATCATCATCATCATCATCATCATCATCATCATCATCATCATCATCATCATCATCATCATCATCATCATCATCATTTTACAGTACAGTAGATTATTTTACAGTGAATGAAATAGTTCTTTAAGCTGTTATACATGACCTCGGCTTTTCAATCTATCGAAGACGCCTCGCGATTTTTTAAGAATATGAATGTTCCTTCTCCCAAGGCAATCTCGATACTAACGTACTTTTCATATGTTACCAAAACGATATTGTAAATTAACTGTAAATTAAATTAAAGAAGCAAAGCCGATCGATGAAACTTTCCGATTCACAAATTTTTCTTTCGTAACACTGCATGCCTAATGAATATTTATTTCGTATATAAAAACCTGAGCGAAAAATTTGTGCCCTTTGGTTGCCATTGTCTTGAATGTCGTCTGTAGTATTTAATAAGTTATTGTGCTTTCCTTCAGATTCTTTACACATTTTGAACAAGAGATCAAGCATTTTCATCCGAATCCTAGACCATGGGTCCGCTAGCTTTCACTTTTATAATTTGCGATTGTCACAATTTTTTTTTGTTCCTTCGTCGTCCTTTAGAGCTCTTCAAAGAGTTCTTGCTAATTACTCGGATATGCTCATCTTTACGCGTTTAACGGAGAAATTTATATTAATCAAATAATCCATAGAACGTTTGAAACCTAGTGGATCCAATAGATACGACCCTCGTTGGATTGAACTAAACGAACGCTTTTTAAACAAATACATCGCCCGAATCGAATGAAATAAGAAACGAGCAGAAGAAACGAAAGTATATATATATATATTAACACGTATTATGTGTTATTTGATATGCTTCTTTTGATGAGCCTTCGATGTATATATGTATATACATATACAAAACTGTCCAAAAAGCGATCGTTTCATTTTAGGTTTTAACTTCTTTCGAATTGGCAAGGAAAAAGGAACAATATTAAAGAACTTGATAGCATACGGTTATAAAACGTATAACCAGGCTGATTGTGTATAGTCATAATCATATATAGTCATAGTTATATATATATATATGACTATTATATAGACTATAGACATAGTTTTATATATATATGACTAAAGATATAAAAATAAATATATATATATATAATATATTTAATAAGTTTTATACTATATCATCTATACATATTAGTATTGAACGCCCATTTACCGTTTTCTATATTATCTTCTTTTGTCATATTCTGATACATGTGCGCCAAAGTTTATAGACGTTAGGTTAGATTTTCCACTTCTTTTTTTTTTATTTCCTAAAAAATATTTGTACATGTGCGTACTGTTTGTGAATCATTGTTTTGTCTCTAATTATAAGATCACTATTTACATAACAATATTTTGTTCATACAGATTCTGAAGCATAAAATCGATGGCATAAGAAGAATTTCGTCGCATCCGCTTTTACCATTATGTAAGCATACTATGTATTTACTTTCGAGTAATTGCGAATGAAATGTGTCACTTGATATGTCATCGACGACTTTGAACAAAACTCTAATCGATGAAATATTTTGCCGGTGCTGTTGGACCTGTTCATCGACCGACATTTATCGATATTCGAATAAACAGACTTGACTGGCTCTCAAGATGGTTCGGTATCCCTTTGGGAATGGGGGCATCAAACGGCTGTAGCGACTCCTCGACCACCGGGCACTTTTGCCAAAGTGACTCGTGTACGCTTCTCACAACACGGGAATAAGTTCGGCGTTGCGGATTCTGATGGACATCTAAGTTTGTTTCAAGTAGCCTGCAGAGAAGGAACTGCACGACCATTTTTTGTAAGACACTCTCTCTCTCTCTCTCTCTCTCTCTCTTTCTCTCTCAAACTATCTCTCTCTATCTCTATCTATCTATCTATCTATCTATCTATCTATCTATCTATCTACCGATCTATCGATCTATCTAAATATCTATCTTGCGCACAATCAAATACGATCGTATAACTATAGGAATAAATTTCAAGTAATTAAGAATAATTCGTTCTGGCAGAATTATCAGTGCCATAGCAAGGTGACGGCCGATTTTGTCTTCCTTGGTGCGTGCAGCTTAATAGCAACTGCCGGTCATGGTTCTGAAGGACGTAATGTTGCGCTTTGGGATACTTTACTTCCACAAAATAAATCTCTCATTCAAGGTGCGTCTCACCCTCGTCTTCTTTGCATGAGTACGTGAATCGCGTAATGATCACAGAAAAACCGTTTGTCTCTTTGCGTTTCTATTAGGTTTCACGTGTCACGAACAAGGAGCTAGCTCGTTGATACTTGCACCCCAACATCAGCTATTAATCAGTGGTGGGAAGAAAGGTGATATTAACATATTTGACGTTCGACAACGGCAACAACGGCATCGCTTTCAGGCTCACGAGTCGGCTATAAAATGCTTAGCCCTTGATCCGCATGAAGAATTTTTCGTGAGTGGAGCAGGAGATGGTGATATTAAGGTGATAATATTTGCAGTATGCGAAAATAGAAATACCAATATATATATATATATATATATATATATATATATATATTATAATTTGTATTAATTGTTTTCGATCAGATATGGGGTTTAACCGTCCATTCTCTGCTTTACTCTTTTCCTGGAGAGCATCCACGATCTAGTTTCTTTAAAAACATCGGACAAGTATGCTCATCAATATTGTTTACGTTAATTACTTACGTTTTGGCAAATGAATTATAATATCGACAACATTTTCTTTCAGGGTGTAACACAATTACACGTCGATTCTGCCGGCCGTTTATTTTCATGTGGCGCAGATGGATCTATGAAAGTTCGTCAGCTACCAGAACGCGATTGCGTCGTACATACTTTATACTAAAGTAGTCCGAAAACGTAGTGATGTTCTACTGGCAAAATATTTTAACAATAAGCCATAAATCGGTTACAAACTAGTGAACTAAACCTATGTAATTATCGAATATGTGGAAACGTATCTTGTTAACTTCTTATTTCAATCCCTCTTGCAATTAATCGTTTAAAGAAGGACCGAGCGCCTTGAAATAGTAAACTTTGGATAAAAAAAAAAAAAAAAAAAAAAAAGAAAATATAAGAGAGGGAGAGAAAATAGAAACTATAATTATCAAACTATTATAAACATGGATATATTCGAAGCTTTAAAAGGATAAAATAGTCGTTGAGAGCATTTTCGTTGATATTCCAATTTATTTACTACTAAAATCTCGCTATACCCTCTGTCGCTTGCTTATTATTGAAGGTAGAATGAAGTATTTTTGTTTGCAATGCATTATTTCATTACTCACGAACTCCAACAAACGCGTTTGCGCATATCCAAATGATGTTTCATTTTGTTTTCACCATTTTCCAGCCATTTGAATATCGAACTAATTATCGTTTCTGTATAGAACATACTATATTTCTATACCATCGTATAAAAACGCATAAAATATTAGAAAAATGAACCAAAAGTGAACCTAATTAAATTGTTCATAATAAGTATCAAACGTACATGTATTATGTTGTTTCTACATTCGCAACTTGGTATTGTGTGACTAATGTTCTGTGAGTTCTGTCATAACACGCAATCGTTTCCGTATTTTCCTACTATGTGGCGAAATACATTTTTGAAAGTTTCTCTCGTGTAAAAAAAATATTTAACAAAAATATTAAATTGCGTATTATTCTATAAGTATGTAAATTGACATGATGAAAATATATGCGAAACAGAACAGTTAATATTCATCGTATGATTTGTATATACGATATAAAGTATTCAAGGAAGAAGATAATTGAAAAATCTAACGGGACTAAGTAAAGAAAAAAAGAAAAAGTGAAGGGAGAATGTTAAAAACCTATTTATAACTATCCTATGCGTATGTATTATAAGTTACGCGTTGTCGAAACGAAAGTATTTGTGAAATATAATTTCATCAAAAACATATGTATTTCCTTCTAATGTTCCTGGCTCTTTAACTTATTAATCCTAACGTATTTGATTTCACTCATGAAGGTAAAAAATTTTACATACGTGATTGTCTATTGAGAAACTCTTCGATACTTACGTATTGGAATTTAACGTATTGGAATTTTTACGTATCTTTGATAATTAACTATACGCATAGACGCATATTCAATGCGAAAAAGTGTTCAAACATAAAATCACAAATTGGTAAATAAAGTAACAAATAAATGCTTGAATCTTGGTTTACTTCAGACTACCGAGACTTTTCATTTTTTCAATAATTATGTCGTGATTGAATTTTTGGAAGCTCACAATAATTTACCTACGGATAATTGTGAATTTGTTCATCTCGATATATATACATACAGTAAGTATAATTATGTTCGTGAAATCTAAGGTCGTCAACGTTCCAAGAAACGTGGATAAAGACATGCTTCGCGTACCTGATATCTATTCAAAAGTCAACATAAAAATCTTTCAAGACCTAATCCAAATCCGTCATGAGGGCAAGTTCTGTATTTTCGCTGAAAGAAGATTGATATAAAATGATGTCATTACAAATAGGATCAATGATGCCTACCTGATCGGTATACCAATAATATGGTTTTGTGTCTATGTTCGCATGAGAATAGCCTTCCAACAGTTCATCATAGTCCCAAATACGCATCGAAGCTCCAACTATCTCACCAACATTCGGTAAAAGTACATCCACCGATTCTGTAAGACGTTTGTCATCGGCGCAACATTGCATATAAAATGTTTTGATTTCTGCAGGAAATCTACACAACATTATCGGTTCATTTATTGCATCGGTCATTTTTCTCTCTGTCATTTCTGGAATATCCTATGGATGAAAAATATTACCATTTCTTTTCCTCCTTTTTCTTATGAACACAAATAAAACGAAGAATACAAATTTTATAGCGAAGCAATAATCACATAATTTTGTTCAGTGTACTTCGCCAAACTCATAGAATGTTCCATCATCCTTAGTTATATTGTTATACTCGATTGGATTCTTGTAATCCATCCTTTTGAATGTATTTTAAAATCAGGATTCAACTCTCGGACTAAATAACTTTGATTTAAACTTTGATTTAAGAACACAATCAACGACATCACATATCATATCTTCTATCCGTTCCAATAATTCTTCAAATGTAATAAATGCATATTCTGCTTCCACATGTGTATACCTGAAAGTTAAATGTTTTATACAAATTCGACTTATACAATAATTGTTTATCCAAGTGTATATTTTAATAAGACTGCGCTCAGAATATAAAAAACAGCAAAAAAAGAATTCTGCATATTTACTCTGCAAGGTGTCACTGGATCCCAGATTGTTCTGCTCTATAGGACTGTGCCATACAACATACGTCACCCATTGCTGGAAGGCAAGTTTCCAAATAAAGCTGCGAACTTCGAGTCAAAAATGCTTCTTCTCTAAAACGAAAGGTTAAGTTCCCAAAATGATAATGGAATTAGATTAAGAATACAATACAGAATAGAATTAATCAACAAGCACAAATTCAAACAAGCGATATGCTTACCAAAAATAATCTAGCCTGAATAATGTTGAACCACCTTCTACCTGAGTTTGCACTAATGTCGTTATAACCCTTTTCGTTGAAATGATCCCTAAATGCCTGCATCAATACAGATCTCACAAGTAATACGCGAGACGTCTAAAATATATGAATTACTCGCTATAATTTATTTGATCAAACGGAAACTAACAAACATTTATTAATTTTCTATAGTTGTATTCTTAATATATAACTTATTATATCAATTACCTTACATTTTCGCCAAAAATCATCATAATATGTCTATTATCTAGCTGCACATCAGGAAGAACTTCTTCATTTAAAATAGTATCTGCGCCACCAGGAGGAGGTGTTCCTATTAATCTACAATAATCAACATGTAATTCATGTCCATTCGGAGCCTAAAAATGGCAAGAAATATAGAAATTTGAGAAGCTCCTGTTGAAATTACATCTGGTATTGTATATTTTTTCCATCTGTTACAATCTCGAGTGTTCCAAATACTTCAATGGAAGCTTCTGTGGACAAGGTCAATGCATTGTACGTTTGGCATAAAATATTGGTAAGTACACATTGTAGGAGGCCTGCTCCATCTCTCAATGTGATAAACATAAGTGCTCTTCCTAGAAAAAAAAAAAGAAGAATGTAAAATAATAATGTTAAATTAATAGATACAAATTAAATATATAATTTAAAATTTAGCTCACAAATATATATTATACCTTGCCGTCTAAGCCTATGTACCGAAAAGTTTTATTCGTCTGTCCCGATGATTGATACCGTCTCGAATCTTTACATAAGTTGCAGGTGACAGAGTACTATCTTCTTGAATTACAATTGTTTCAGCTTCTTCCAAGTTTCTCAATCTTTTTTCTTCATCCTCTAATAACTTCTTTTGCTTGTCTTCATTCTTATATTCTTTTCTTGCCCAAATTTGTTGTGCCTTCTAAATTGCTTTTTTAAATATTATCTCAAACTTTCTCCCATCCTCGTGAGAATCTTGATAAATTGGTGGGAATGGATCCCTTCCTACATAACGCATTGCTCTTAAAATCGTTTTAAAAGAATTAGACTCAGAGCCGTCGCCTGTCTCGTCATTGCCGTATTTCTCAGAAATATAAACTGGATCTGAAAGAAAAATGTAAAGCTCCATTATTCCTTTATAGGCGAATAGTATATATATATATATATATGATTTTAATTTTATTAAAGTGTTTTATTCTACCTAATAAAGATTCAGAAAACTCCATCGCTGGCATGATACTTTTTGTATTCCAATTCGTATTAATATTCGTTTCCAATTTGTTAATCATGTTATAACTGCGTTTTAATTTATGGAAAGTAAAAAAGATTTATGGCAATTATATGTTTGAAATTTCCAATAAGTGTTAGTTCGATTACGGTAGAAATAATAAGAATAAACGTGTTGTGCAACGATTTAATTGTTGTTTAGACTGCTTGCGAGCGAATATATGTATATATAATTGGATTGTGGATGGATTGGACAATCATATTTGTTTCCTTATGTCATGGTAGGTTGCGTCGTTGTGCTGCGCGATGACCACAGTATTGGATACATCATAACATGTATCTGCATACATCTCAACTCTCAACTTTTCAAGCGGAAGTGATACAGATACAGATGGACGTCTTTTTGTAATCGAAGAAAGCGACAAGTTGAGCGAATTATATATATATGTATATAGTCCTAGGACTATTCAGAAAATGTGCAGTTATAATACTTAAAAAATTACTCTCTTAAACGATGGCGGGATTGGAAAGTTACGAAAGAGTATATCGTGGGAAACCTGTGTCTAAATCTTGGGAAACTGAAAATAATTTTCCATATATTTATCATGGACAAAAGGTTATTCGTCCTTTAGATGTTCCTGTTGTGCATCCTCTAGTCGAAGATAATCCTCCTTCCGAAGGAGGTCAGTTTTATTGAAATAAGTATATTTATGCGTAAAATCTATTGAAATATAGCAAAAGTTCTGTTATTGATTTGCGTGAATAAAGAAACTTTAATCTGAAGCTATTGATACAATTAAAGGTGAATAATATTTTGTATTTCAGATCTCACCGTAAAGAAATATATGGTAGCTAGTTGTGGATTAGTAACCTTGATTACAGAAACTTTATTAGTTCATCCCCTTATTGTACTAAGACGGCAGTGTCAAGTAAATCCTGGATTGAGCAAATATCACATAATACCAATCACTTTGGTACCTGTGGTCATACGTCTCCATCAAACTCAAGGAATAAATACATTATGGAAAGGAATTGGATCGGTGCTGCTTGTAAAAGGGATGTTGTTAGCTATCGAAGATTTCATTTCTAAAATAACACCATGGCCAAAGTAAGGTGATCCTTATATATACAATAAATGCTTATTTTTCAATTTCGAATGAGAATAAATGATAGTTTCTTCTTTATTTTCACAATGCTAAATACATGATGTTGATGATGATGATGATGATGATGATGATGATGATGATGATAATAATAATAATAATAATAATAATAATAAATGATAATGAAATATTTATTAATTTCAGAGAAATAACATGTAATAGTTCACTGAAAGCATTTGGACAACATATCCTTCTTAAATGGTAATAATATATTTGTACATGTCAAATGTTCTTTGATATAAATTCGTAACATGAAATTAATAGAAAATATGATAGTATTTCTTTAGGTTTAGTAGCACCATTCTATTCTGCGTCATTAGTAGAGACGGTACAATCTGAAATTGCATCTGAAAGCCCTGGTATATTGGATGTCTTTCGAGATGGTGCAATTCGTTTAGTTGAAGTGAGCAACAAAGGCAGACTAATTCCCATTTATTCTCTTCTACCGCCAACAATTGCTTATGGAGTATCTAAATATCTTTTCACTTTAGCTGTTCAAGGAGTTACTAGTCGTATTATGCATATTAGACAAAAGCAGTCTCAAGAGTTAAGAGTGAGTCTTATATATTGATAATAATTTAAGAAGATATTTACTTTGAAGTAAATATCAAATTCGTTAAATTATATGCCCTGAATGTTATTTGTATGTCTTGTCAAGGGTGCATATAGCAGAGACTTGCTGTCAGAGACTGTTACACAAGATATAGAGTTACAGTCATCATTAGTTTCTACGTTCCTGGCAGAAGCATTGTTTTATCCTTGGGAAACAGTGATTCATAGACTTCATCTTCAAGGTACGCGAACCATCATTGACAACTTGGATACAGGTCGTAGCGTGACACCGCTATTGACAGGATATAGCAGTGCAAGCGACTGTTACAGTACGATTATATCTACCGAGGGACCCCTTGGTCTATATAAAGGATTTGGTGCTCTTATCTTAGAATTTACAGTAAACGTTATAATAGTGCGGGTTATTAAATGGGCTTTCACAGAATTACGAACAGTACTAGGACCAAAACCAAAATCACGAGAGCCTATCAATACACGAGAGCCCTCTCCACATTGGTACTACAACGAAATATAAAACAGCATCAACTTTAGTACTACCTTTTGTGTTATTATATATAGACTGTACTATACTTATACATGCATAGGCATGGAATTACTGCACTGTAGTTATTCTCTTCTTTTGTTATTGCCAAATTAGATCAGTAATTTAATGCTTTCAGTAATTTTAAACATTTTAATATCTCTTGATTCATTATGGAATAATCAAGCGAATAAAATTTCCGAACTATTGTGTACATGTAATTTATGATACTTAAATATATATATGAACGAGGAATAAAAGAATTTTAGAATTGCATTATTGTGATTTTCATAGACGTATACATGCAAAAAGTATATTTATTTCACGAACTTTTTAGAATGATTCATTTCACTTAAAATACTTACGTTAAAAGTATTGAAAACACTGTAAAGATGCAAGTTATGAAACTATGCTAGCTACGGGAAATATTGTACCAATCCGTTATTATTTTTAGCTCTTAACAATAGAAAAATAAGTGTATCGATACTCTGAAAACTAATATCACACAGCATTTACTTTCAACATTTGTTTACAATTTTATATGTGTACAATTTTTTTTTAACTTGCATCATGTATTACACAGCCTTTCATTTACACCTAGTTTTCATATACGTAAAATAAAATGAAACAATCGACGAGAATATATATATATCGCTAGCTAATGCTTAATAATTCTAAATCTTCAGAAAGTACATAGAGTTTCAGAAATCTTAATTTCTTTCCCATTTTATCCGATACGTTATCAAAATTGATAATCTCTCTCTCCCTCTCTCTCTCTCTCTATATATATATATATATTATGATATATATTATGAGAGATTATATATATATATATAACCTATATCTATCTATCTATCTATCTATCTATATCTATATGTACATATATGTATATATACATATATATCTTTTTAAATATTATTTACTCTCAACTTTAAAACTTAAACATAGTTTGTTTAATATGATTTAATATTTCATAAAAAACCTGTTTCCTAAATTCTTGTTCAAGGTGTTTTAATTATTTAAAAATAATCTCAAAATGAAAGAGAGTCGAGACTATTTCATACAATTTTTCAGTTCCAACAAGATGTGTATTTATATATGTGTAACAATATATGATGAATTTGTACTAGCTTCGTGTAATCTTGGTCGTATAGTTGTAATTGTTTTGCATATTTTAGTAACTATAATGTAATATATGCGTGAATCATTTACATTGTATATATTACACGATATTGTATAATACCTAAATATTAACAGACTTTATGTCCACTAATTGCGTTTGCTATCTGTTACAATAGTATGTAGAACAGAAGCGTAGATATTATAATTGTAAAACGCTAAAATATTACGTTAAATTTATTTTTGCATAGTAATAGCAGTCCGAGTATCTTTTGCTTTTAATTTATATGATCTCAATCTACTAAAATCACGATAAAATTCCCGTTCACTTTTATAAGTGAAAATTTGTATGTAGGCGTGTGTACACACGCGCGTGTATCTAGAAACAATTCAATAACAAAATTGTTGATATTGTTGCGAATTGCTTGAACACAGAGTAAATTGCGTACAACAATCGATTTGTTTTATCTGCATCCGTATTGCATGCGGTACAAATTAATACAGAATAATTATAATTGCATGATCGCCTAGTGTTATTTGCATTTCGTTCTTTCTTCTCCTTAATGTTATATCCATGTAGTATAATCTTGTTTTGTTAAAGAAACATAGATTATAATGAACACATATTATTCGCAAAATTGTGTTAGATCGAAAACTATTATCGTAAGATATAGTTTTGAAGAATTTTTTCAAGAAATCGATCAGATGTGTGGTAGATCCTTAATATAAATTATATGTTAATTGTGTATATGCTGAGCGTGTAATTCCTCCTCGGTGACATCACCTCTTCTGATGTACTGTGGTTTTTCTTGTCCTCGTACGCATCCTTCAGTTACGTGGACTGACATTACATCGCTACCTGGCACTTCGAACATGGGCTCCAGAAGCAGTGATTCCATGATAGCTCGCAGCCCTCTTGCGCCAGTTTTCTTCTCCATTGCTAACGACGCTATCGCGTTTAAAGCCTCTGTGGTGAACGTCAATTCTACCTGTAAACACATACACATATATGTAAACAACTCGAGAATCTTAAATTATATATGCGTATACATATATGCGTCGAGCAAATCTGATTGTAAGTAGTACGACGAAACGATTTAATTTGTACCTTGTCCATTGAGAATAACATTTGATATTGAGGCACCATGGCATTTTGAGGTTCGGTCAATATTCTAACAAGCATATCTCTGTCGAGGGTATGAAACGGTACCAGGACTGGAAATCTGCCAACAAATTCAGGAATCATACCAAAATCAATTAAATCTCTTGCTTCGACTTGTTGTAACAGCAAATCCTTCTCTTTGTTATCTCTTTCCGTAGAGGGTGACATGTTCGCAACGTCTGCTAAATTCGCAGCTCTTCTTCCTGGACTCTCAGAAGACGGTGATGCACCAAATCCAAGATACTTTTCAGTTTTACGTCGCAAAATCAATCTATCTAATCCATTGTACGCGCCGGAAGCAACAAATAAAATATTTGTAGTATCGATTTGTAATGTATCTCCGCGTAATTTTCTAGAGCTATTTCTTTCCGGTACGTTCACAATCGTACCCTCTAACATTTTTAACATTCCCTGCTGTACACCTTCTCCGCCAACGTCTCGCAATTGATGTATGCCGGGAACAGCGCCAATTTTATCAACTTCATCTAAGAATACGATACCCATTTGCGCTCTGTCCACTACGTAATTTGCATCCTGAAGTAATTTTGCGATAACGCTTTCTATATCTTCACCAACGTACCCTGCTTGTGTCAGCGTCGTGCAATCACAAATAGCAAAAGGTACATCGAGACATTGAGCTATTGTTTGAGCGAGCAACGTTTTCCCGCTACCAGTTGGGCCGAGTAACAAGATGTTACTTTTCTCTAATTTCAATTGATGTTGTTTACTATCAAGGATATCAGATCCAGAGACTGATTGATTTTCTGTTGATTTATACTCGTTTCCTGTAGGATATTGCTGGAATCCAACGCCGAGCGAATTTCCAATAGTTGAAATATGTAGTAAGTCTACGGTATAATGAAGAATGAAATAGTCATTCGTTAAATGAAATATCTACGTATATAAATAAATGTTTGGTTGATTAGATTAGAAACAATGTTATTTACACCATATTAGTATAAAATCTATCTAGAACTGAATATTATTTAATTATTCTCAGTCGGACGTGTTATATCATATTTCTATATTGGATTATTGGATTATTAAAATGGGGAAACTATTATTTACGTGGTTTAAGACCTCTATGAGTGAAGGGATGATTCAAATCTTGTGTACCACTTGCATTAATAGAACCTTGCATTGAATTCTGCACCGGAAAGTTATTATAGATTCGTTTGTAGTGATTATAAACAGCGACGCTCAAAACTTTTTTAGCATATTCTTGACCTACAACATGTTTGTTTAGGTACTCAAAAATCTGAAAATACCGATACATATTAATACCTGTCATAATAACTTATTGTACAATAATATACAAAGTTCTTTGTTGTTTAGAATAGTAATGCCTAGCCTATAACATATTATCATATAAAATCATTACCTTCTTTGGCGGTGGTGGTGGTTTTCTATAAAATCCTTGCTTTGTATCATCTGGTCTTAAAGCTTCTTTAAGGCTTCTTTTTGAATCTACTTCCGATAGGACGACGAAAAAGTGATGACATTTCTCGCACTTGACAAACCTCGTTGATGCTGACCAAAAATATGTTTTTATACCATAGATAACTCCAGATCATCTCTATAGTTATCTCATGCAGAAAACCATACAAGTATTAATCACTTACACACAAAAGTTTCTACGTGTGTACAAGGATCGCCACATTTTGGACATGTAAGAGTATTTTTCTTCCCACCGCCGTTTCCAGCGGATGACGTACCACTATTAGTATCTTTACCAGGCGGAGTAGGTTCGGATGGTGCTTTTCCCAAAGTGGTACCAACTGTCAACGATCTAATCACAGCTACTCTTACGATTTTGTGAACTAATACAGAAAGAAATAATCATTTATATTCAAGCCAGACTAAACAATCGATAATACATAGTTTTCAAATGTAGTATAGATTGTCTACTAACCATGATTTGCCACATGTTTTGAAGATGCAATGCGGCTGGCACTGGTTAAGCAGCAACGAACGCAGCTCATCTTTGTTTGTCTTTATTACGCAAACAAAATGTGGGAAGCAAAGGAAGTGGTTCTGCATTAATTATCAGACTCACTTGAGATAAAATCTATGCAAAAACAAAAGATATTAAAACGAGACAGATTGATCTTTTTTTAAAGGAAAATCGAAATCAGAGATTGGAAAAACTCAATTAATGTCAAAATCAAAGATATTAAACGTATTATACGTACAAATAGTATAATTTTGTACATTAACAATTTGTACAACAGATTGAATGTAAAGTAGAAGGAGACATTATAGACAAAAAATATAAACTATATATACATATATATATAATTGGACAGAGTTACCCAAATAGCATGAAATCTATATATGTATAAAGATTGTATGCTTCTTTCATTGAATAACGAACAATAAGAATAATCATTATGACAAAAAAAAAAAAAAAAAAAAAAAAAAAAAAAAAAAAAAAAAAAAAAAAAAAAAAAAAAANTAGTATCAGTTGATCTATTTGAATTAACGAAATTGTAATTATGACGTATGCATAGGAAAGCAAAATACGAACACAGAGGCAATGTCAATGTAAAAATAAACAGTGACAACTTGTAGTTAACGAAAGTACTAAAATATCGAAGATACTAACCTGACAAATAAACACTAATGCATAAACAGTTTCTTATTATTCATAATTTATTCATCTCTTCCACGAAACATATGTAGAAAATCCAATAATCCAAAAAATCTTGTGTCAATTGGTTACCGCGAATGGAACAAGGAAAGAAATTAATCTATAAACACGACCGTCTGACATATCGCGTTACAAGGTGCAATAATCGCTTGAAGCATGATTCAAGGTCATTTGTTGACTGTCTTCCGAAACTTTCCGATGTTATTATATTTACTTTGTTAAAATTCGTTTGAAAACAATGTTCAATTTACCTCCATGTCAATGAAATATCTAGAAACCATCGACCAAAATATTGAAGAATTATATGGTATGATCTTGTACACACGTACCTATATACGTGGCGAATATAGTATATATTCAATCTATCACGGTCGTGATAAACTCTCTGACTGATGGATGATATACGCTGTTTCCAATTACTCGAACGAACAATTGTTCTATATCAAATCGTTCGCTTTCTTCTTTGAATGGGACTATTTTTTCATATATATTTACTGTTAGATTTCTTGACAAAAGTTTATCAATGTTCTTAACGCGAGAGCACGCACTACACACAATGACGTTTTTACGAAATAACGAAACGTCAGTACGTCTGTACATATGGTCACTCGAGGGCGCTTAATATCTTCTGTGTACGTATTACTGCTTATACGTGCATAAACATATCCAAGTAGTTACGTATTTGGTAGCAAATATTAAACGCGTATCAATAATTATAGTTCTATTTACCTTGAAGTTGATTGTAATAAATTTTTCAAATAATTCTAACCAATCGTAAATTTAGCTCACCGAATCTTTTCTATGCTCATTTTCTCCCTTCATCCTCACCCCTCCTCTTTTTCCGCCATTTCTGTTTTCAGTTAAAAAGCGTATAGTTCGTTTTTGCCCACTGCAACTTGAACTATAGTAGGTTACGTTGTACTACGTACGTACGTATGTGTGTACGTATGTTGTTGTGTACCGTAGTACCGTGTAAAAAGAGACAAAATACGATATAAAAGAGTACATTGTTTGTTTCGTTGATGCTTTATTGCTACGTTGGTACTAATTGTAATTGTACCTAAATATTCAATGTTTGGTTACAGTTGTTCTCAAACGTATAACACAAAAACGATGGAAATGAATAACGAGGTACGTCATTAACATGCTTTTAATACAGAATTGATCTGTTAAAATTCGTAAGCAAACGATTGTTTTTAATTATTTTGCATCGTATAACGGTGTTTTATCATCTGTTACTAATTTTCTAGATTGTTCTATTGAGACAATGCATTCGTCAGGCTCGTATCTGTGTAATAAATAAACTGATCAGAGAAGCGAAAAGGTTACGCAGTGGTAACGGTAATGAAAAACAATTAGAAAAAAATAAGAACAAGGCGGATAAACTTTTAAGGGAAGTATTTGCGTTAAAAGGTATTAAAGACGATGAGATATCAAGATTCGGAATTACTAGGTTTAAATGCCTGCAAGACATATTACAAAACACACACACTGACGATGGAACTCGGGCTATGGCGAAAGTTGTTCGTTACAAGTCTTTAAGTTCGAAAATAATAGAATTTCAGGAAAAGTTTCCAGACTACAGTGAACATATTTCGTCGAGGAAACAGAGGCATTCGTCGAAAAGAAAAGGACATTGTGTTGAAGATGTCGTAAAAAAGCATTCGGACCAATTACAACGCGATACAAACAACACTGTAGAAAAAGTGTACGAAGGGAACACAAAAATTGCAGATGATGTTACATCTTCCACTGATGTACCTTGTGAAAAAAGAAGTAAGGTTAATGGAGAATGTAGAAGATTATCGGAAGGAAGGGAATCGAATACAGAATCTAAAGACGACGGAGGTAATTCAAGAAGGATATTAAAAATGCAAGATGTAGAGATAGACTCTAGGACTGACCAAAGTTCTAAGACTGTCACTAAGGTCATTAGCAACGAGGCGATTGTTAAACCATTCATGGAAGTTTTGCAAGAAACGGAAGAACAAACTGGCAAACGCGAGGAAACTAAAAATCAGCAGTGTTGCAACGAAACAGGGGAATCATTAAAAAACACAAACGATTTTTTTTTACCTAGAAATAAAGTAACTTTGCGTTCAAGCGATACTCTGTTTCCTAAAGAGATAAATACCAGCGGTCAACATCATATTAGTCGTGATATATTTAAGTTGCGTGAAATTAAAGAGAAAAAGTATAAACCGTATAACGAAGAAACATACAGAGAGAGAAAGGAGGGTAGAGGACGAAAAATGAATTGTGCAAACATTTTTCATGATCAAAATGGCGTGACAGAGAGAAGCGATACACATTGGAAGCGAAATAGGAAAGATACGCAAGTTAAAGAAGAGGAGAAAATTAATAAAATAGTTTGTCCAGAATATGAAAATCTACATCCTTCGTGGATCGCAAAGAAGAAGCAACAAGATATTATGAAACAGGGGTTTCAAGGGAAAAAGATTAAATTTGATGAGAACTGAATAACGACTTTCGACATCTCTATTAAATACGTTTGTTGTATAATTTTCGAAATGAAGGAGCAGCGTTATGTTAATTTTAATAAACGGTGATCTATATATTGAGAAGGAAAGTTGTGGTTGAACATTTTAAAGTGAAATTGACATCAATCGCAAACACAACGAACGCAGCTAAAAATGTGATTGTTAAGTCGTTAATAACTGAAAGAATTTACTCTTGTTTTTATTCAATTAATCTCATTTCAATAATCAGTATAGAAAATGGATATCGGTATACACATGGATCATATTATGATTGAAAGTGTGTATTTTAATTTCAGATATATATAATGTGCGTCCAGCGCTTAAAGCCCCCCCCCCCGCTTCTGTCTCTCTCTCTCTCTCTCTCTCTCTCTCTCTCCCTCTCAAGCTAATATTGCTCCTTTCTCAAGCAAATATTGTTCCTTTCTTTTCTTGATACCTTGTTCATTCATTGCCCCAACATACTGTACGTCGTAGTACCGTATGCCGTATTATATATCAATCACGAAAACATAAGAGAATCGTATCAACAGAGTTCAATGGAATTAACTTAAAGCATTTGTAGCGTAGATTGACTTTCGTATAATTTTCTTTGAAACTTTGACGATACGTTATTTAATATATTATCTATATACGATTCTATTTTTAAACAGCCTGGCCTTATCGAAATAGAAATGTTCAAGTTTGAAAGTTTTATCTCATAATCGCTATAGTAAGCCGCTGCAAAAATGTCTTTTCGGTTAAGTAGAGAAAGATCGTTGTTAAAATGATTGTTAAAGAGCTAATATGTCGCGTGAAATGACTAGAAGAACGTTTCTTTAAAGAAAACTTTAGCCTGTACCTCAGTGCTCTCGAAAAAAAAAAAGGAAAAATAAAAGTGAAATATGTAATTTCGTCGTTCGAAATGTCATATATGTAATTGTAACGTGAAGTTGCAATTATGTCGATTTCTGAATTGTTTGTTAGTGTGCGCGTGTAGAAAATACAAATTGCTAAAGAATTTCTTCCTAGAGGGAGGAAAATGTCAGACATACGCGAAGAATATGATTTTCATGTCTCAGCGTGTTTGACTCTTGAAAGATATTCGCGTTATAAACACCTTAATGAGCACGTGTGCAAGACAATCGAATTTAACATCAATTTAGTACTAATTACTTTTTCATCTTTTTTCAGGTTCTAATACATTCAATGCAATATTTCTGCACTGTAGTCGTAAGTAGCGTAGTTCTTACACTATCGTAAAACTGGTCTGGAACTTTTTGACCTGACTGGTTTTTTTCTACCATTTTGAACATCTATTTAAGTTATATTATTTAAGGTTCATACAGTTTGTTTCAATATACATATGTAGTTCTCGATATTTTTATATTCAGCTGTTTGACTCGATGATGGCGAAAAGTTGAATTTTTGTAAATTAATTTTAATGTGGAAATGTTAGGATATTTGGAAACGTAACGTGCCGGATCGCGCGTACGACGAATGGTACACAGACTGAGTGGGAAGTCGTATGACAGAGGTACATAGAGTATAGAGGGTTTCAGTATTATTTATCCAGTATTATTTATTCTTGGATAGAGTGCGTTGTTTTTCCGCGTGCATAACCAGTTGAGAATCCAGAGGTAAACCTTTACGTCGACGGACTGCATCTATATATTTTTTAGCTCTGTTCTCGCTATCTGCTTTGTCACCAAAGTGTAGGTACTCCTCGTCCGTGGAAGGCGTCCAATAAGGGTCCTGCTCGATAACCTATTATTAAAAAAAAAAGAAAAAAAGAAAAAAAAAAGAAAAAAAAAAGACCTATTATATCAAAATTGCAATGTAAAGCACCGAAATAGTTTTGTTTCTTAACGAGATACATGTATGTATACATGTCATTTTACGTTATAGATTGCTATTTAACGCGATGAGTAACGTGTATGGTGTTGAGACAAGCGAAAATATGCTGCTGCAATTAGGACGCTGTACTTTAAGGCATACAAAATTTGTCCACTAAATAACATGTTTGACATGCTAATTAATTACACTAAATTAATTAATTACAATAGATGCCAAGATTTCTATCAAATGGTAAAACGACAGCAACACGAAGTAATCGAATAAAACGTAAAATTATTTGCATTTATTTATCAGCATATTGTTTGTGAAATAGCTAGAAGAACAATATAGACAAACAAATGAACGCGTGTTTACGAGAGGAAAGAGAGGATCACTTTGATTCGTTGGGATAACTAATAATTGATTAACCATGATATAACTCTATAACCTATCAAATTATATATGTATGTATGTATGTATGTATGTATGTATGTATGTATATAACCGATCAGATGGATTTCCATCGTCAGTAATAACTGAACGACGCGAATGGAACAACGCGACGAAGAAACACGGGAAAACATCGAGATATTGTCTGCGTGTTCTCTTTATATGGAAAAACTTGCCTCCCAATGACTGAAAACCAGTTGAGGACTAGCCAGCCCGGATGTCTGTGTTCGCAGTTCTCTGGCAAGTTGAAAGCTCTCTGGCACAGGTAAAGTCGCAAGTACGCGAAACTGTCCGCCGAATCCGAGAGCACTTTCCGCGGCAATTACACGGCCTTGCCTCTTTCCAAATGCCGCGTACAGTTTTCCTGAAACAAAATCAAACCTATTAAGAGCTACGCATATGTTATAGAATTCATACGCAGAGAATAATTTAGTTCGGTAGCTTGTGGCGAGAGAAAACGTTCTGGGTATACAGGTTTGATAGGCGTGAAAAAGGTTTAGATCGATAGTAATCGAAAAGTATTACCGCCGAGATACTTGATGGTCATTGGTTTAAAATTTGATTCCCGATTTTTCTGCCAGATTACTTCGATTTATAGAAAAATGGAATATGGCGGCGAGTCATTGACAATGATGTTATTTATTGAAAGAATCTTTCTTCTTTCTGTTTTTATGGGAATAAAAACGGTCGATAAGGAAAGGAAATTGATAAATGAGAAAGATGGTTACGTCGATGGATACCGTTCCATCGCTAGAATCGTGTGATTTCTTTTTCTGTTGGTCGATCGACATTCTTCCCTAGGACGGTGACGACGTAGTTGCACTGCATTAAAAGTCGCAGCAAGGAGCATAGTTTCCGGTCGTAGGTTGCGGCACCTGCACTCACCTGCCCTCTTCCATCCTTCTTTCATCGCCGGTACATGCAAGAATCTGGCGTATCTCCCCTTTTTTTACCTACTCGTAACGTTACGAACTCACCGTATACACATGCATGAACACCAATACGCTGCGCTCTCTCTCTCCCTCTCTTATTCTACCATGCAGCAATCTCACTGTTGAGAGTTGAGAGTTTCACCTCTGACTAACTATACGTCCAACTCTACGATTCCCCTCTGTGACTTTTATCTCGATGCTCTACTCTTTCAGTCCCACCTTGCTCTCAAACTCCTCGCCGAATCGTAACCGAGTCTCGTTCCCCTCTTCGATAGCAAGAATTCATTCATGCCACATACAGTGGTTCTCCGAACGAAGAGAGCGAACTTGTTGGAACGTTACGATGAATACTGTTCCTCGTTAAATGTGAAATCCATACGAAATAAAACGTTGTCTTTAAAATCTAACGTGTATCGTCTAAGCCTTAAAAGATTGTACATAAAATCGCAGCGATTAAACAAACTATATAAAGACTATAGAGCAAAACATTCAGATTTAGCTTTTAGTAGAGATACGAGATTATCACGTAGCGTGTAATTTATTTGCTGTAATTCAGTCGTTAAGATTATACGTTACGATTAAATAATATTTATAATAAAGGAATCTGTTGTGAAATATATGTAAAAGTTGAGGGAATAAGATAAAAATAAAGTAGGCACGAGACGAGACGAGACACGATCAAATCGGATCAAATCGGATCAAATCGGATCAAATCGGATCAAATCGGATCGAAGCGGAGCGGAGCGGAGCGGAGCGGAGCAAATTGGATCTCATTTCTATCTGTTTTCACAAATAAGAGGAGAGTAAGATTAACGCAATGCAGGTGAATAAAGAAAGAAGAAGAAGGAGAAGAATAAAGAGCAATAGAAGAAAAGAAAGAAGATACGAGTGAATGGATTGCGGCGTCGATCAATGAAACAGCGATTCTCAAACTCACGATCGGAACTTTGGAAAATCTGTTACGATTTAGCATATCATCTATCGTTTTCAAGTAATATAGCGTCAGGACATTGACGTAACTGCGGGCTTTTAATTACGAGACAAGAAGATGTAAAAGTTGAAGATCGACGTTTTACTACGGTAGAAATATTAGGTGTGCAATGTCGTGATCCTTCGAACGAAAAAATCCACGAGTTTGTTTGAACGTAAAGATTTGCCAGCTGAAAGAAATATCCAGCTGACGGAAAATTCAGGTGTACACCAAGGATGCGCAATCCGTTTTAAACATGGATGCGTATCAGCTGTTTATTTCTTATTGTGCTAGGAGAAATTTGGTTGGCGAGTGTAGATATTTTCGCGTGGCGAATCGCGTAACGAAATATTTAGGAAAAAGAGAGATACTCGATGGGCGCAGGTGCAGAGTATCGAAAGGAGGATGGTTCGGGCTATAACAGCGAAGAAAAGCGAAAAAATAAGGATCGAAATATAGCGGCGAGGCCAAAGTAGGTAGAAAGCTTTTGCCGTTTAACAGGCGAGTTCGAGTATTTGAATATTATCATCTTTAGAATATTATTGTACGTATGATCGCGTGGATCGCGTGGATCGCGTGGATCGCGCGAACCACCGCCTAC
The DNA here is from genome assembly GCA_014825925.1 of Bombus breviceps. NCBI lineage: Eukaryota > Metazoa > Arthropoda > Insecta > Hymenoptera > Apidae > Bombus > Bombus breviceps. The sequence continues at coordinate 15,659,680 of CM026184.1, forward strand.
AGACTATATTATACGTGTGTAAAAGTACCTACTTGCTAGGTAGGTAGGTAAGCTGCACCGATTATCTTCCCTTCGATATTTCCACGTACAATATACACTATTTTCTTTCTATTTTCACGTTTACAATCGTGTTTGAAATTTTGATACGAACGGTCTTCCAAGAATTACCTAATTCTATCGGTTTACTTGCATTTCCGAAACTTTCCAAACGGCTCCAGGATACAATATACCTTTACTTATTTGACTTATTTAATCCAATTCTAGCTTATTTCGATTGGCTAACTAGAGCCTAATCATTTAAATTTCACCATTTTCCCACAGCTGGATAATCTTTCTCTTCCTTTAGAAAAATCTGTCGTTTCTAGATACTTGGAAATATGAGAAATAAGAAAAAGGACTTGAAAAAATACGCGTTGGCAGTTTTTCGCCTGTTTACATATTTACGTAGATGTGTAATTGAGAATTCTTCTCGTACGAATCGACGATACGTCGCGTAAGATGAGTAACAAATGTATAGACATTGAAAGCTACTTTTCTTCTTTGATATTCACCTAGCTGACGGTCAAACATCAACGAAGATAAGGAAAAGCATAATAAAATAGCCGAGTCATTACGAAAGAGAATCTAATACGTCGAATTGAATAATGGACGAAAAATTCGAAAGAAAATATCATTAAAATATAAACGTATAACGGAATAGACGATAGGTAGATATCGGTAAAATAATAAGATAAAGGGGAGAAGGGGAGAAACGAACGTGACTAAAAATAACGATCGATATGTAGATTTAAAAAAGAAGAGAAGAATTAAAAAACAATCAAAGATAAAGAGGGGAAAAGGATACGAACGAGGAGCATAAATTCGGACAGAATGAAGCAAGTATAAAATAAAAATATAATACAAGAGGAAGGGAAACTAGAGGGCAAAACAGAGAATGTCTAATTGTAAGTAAGGATACGAGGAAAGAAGGGAGTCGGCGAAATGGAGCGAAGTGGAGCAAAGTGGAGCAAAGTGGAGCGAAGTGGAGTGGAGCGGAGTGGAGTGGAGCGAAGTGAAGTGGAGCGAAGTGAAGTGGAGCGAAGTGGAGTGGAATGGAGTGGAGTGGAGTGGAGTGGAGTGGAATGGAGTGGAGTGGAGTAGATTGGACTAGGGGGAAGCAGTGTGGTGGAGGAACGAAAAGAGGGGAATAGAGTGGATTGGAGTAGTTTGGAGTAGAGTGGAGTGGAGTGGAGTGGAGTGGAATGGAATGGAGTGGCGCGGAGAGGAGTAGAATGGAGTGGGGTAGAGTGGAGTGGAATGGAATGGAGTGGAAAAAGAAGAGCAGAGAAGGGGGACTCATTCATGTTTTGCCTCTAGCTGTTACAAGTCCAGTCGAACGAATAGTATACGCTTGTGCAGCACGAATGTTGCGAGCCGTTTAACCTCGGACTAAATCGAATCGCATTGCAAAACGTAAATCACGTCAACAACGCAAGCCGTAAGACGCAAGACGTAGGACGCAAGACGTAGGACGCAAGACGTAGGACGCAAGACGTAGGACGCAAGACGAAAGACGTAGGACGTAGGACGTATGATAAAGAAGATAGAACGTGGAGAACGCAAGGACAGAAAAAATACAGTGCGAGATAGAGCGTGTGTAGCGATCGAGTAGAACGTAATTGTTTCGGAGAGCGTGCAACGTCAGCCACGTTGCTGTTCACTGCCGGTGAATGTGTTTTCTCATTGAGTGCGATAACACCAAGAACCGGAAAATTCAGTATCACGTTCGAAAGAACGAGTTAGATTCGAAGCTCTGTTTGGATTCGTTGGATGGGCAACCGCGATGCAACCTTTGCAAAGTGTTCCGACTTTTGTAATGTGATGTTTTGTTTTTGATCGTTATAAGAGCGAACGTATCGAACGATTTCGTTCTTCTATGGATTTTACTGTCACGTTATGTATCCAGCATCGATAAACGTGGTCGACAAGTATAAATCAAGTTGAAAGCTGTAAGAAGCAAGTTGAAAGCTTTAGAAAGAATCAACGATATCCGAGTATTTCTTACCTTCGAAAGTATTATTAAATTCTACGATATTCGGTATCTAGAGTATCGTTAGGTTTATTGGAACGGCATAAGAAAGGAACGAGAGTCAACTAGTCGTTCGATGGACGGTAGATAGCGGTCGAATGGATAGTACTGTATGCATAGATGGACGATGGAGAAGGAATAATACTTGCGACGAACTAGTGTAGACGAAGTATTGCTGCTACTAATATAGCTGCTAGTGATATACGAACGCGTATGTAAATTTACACGCATATGCTGTTCCTCATATCCGAATGTATTGCGTCGTTAACGCTGTTATCTTGATTTCTCATTTCCGATTCTATTCGATAATCGGCAACTGCATTGTTTACATCGTGGTCTGGATATTTATTGGATGATCGGTGATCGTCGCGAGAGGCAGGAAGGATCGCGTGCGCGCGAAAGGATGGCCGATTTGATCTGTTTTTTGCTAGCGATGTTCGGGCAATTGCTCGTTCGCGAGAGCAAGGGTAGTCTCCTTGGCGTAGAGCTCGATGAAACCGGTGAAAAATTTCTCAACGAGTATTTGTCTCTCGATGATGGCAAGCATCTCGCCGAGTTACAGGAATTTGAAGATACAGCGATCGAACTCGATTTGATCGATCAGAAAAAGAAACATCGACCGATGTTACATCAGCCGCCCAGGGTGCTCTACCAAATCGGGGTAAGTTGTCGTCGTAAATTGTCGAATCACGACGTTATACATATCGAGAGAGAGAGAGAGAGAGAGAGAGAGAGAGAGAGAGAGAGAGAGAGATATGTTGCATCGATTCCAATCGATTCTCCTTATCGTCCCTTTTATCGCTTGTCTGTTACGAATTATTACATCGTTACCGCGTAACCGTCGCAGACGTCTTTGTCCGTCGGACATGTTATTCTTAATAAGCTGCCCAATCGCTTGACTAATTGTTTTCAAATCATTAGCAACGCGGTAATTACTACGATACGTACAACATCTATGGCATCCGTAATACAGAAACGATGCGTAAACGTTTACGCACGATAACGAGAAATATTTGTCATCCAATTCGTTTCATCATTGATACCGAGATATCGAAATATTTTATTATATACAGTTCTATTATAAATATTCTATTTCTGTTTATCGTTGCTCAACGTTGATGGATTAATTGTTTTTGAAAGATGAAAATACAGACACAAGAGTACGCCAGCTCGAGATTTTAGCATTCTCGTCATCCTGCAATGCAAACTAATGACGGCAGAAATTTCTATACCTGGTTAAGCGAATAGCGAAATAAACGAACAACTATACATAATATTTCATAGAAGAAATGCAAGGCGATAGGCAAGGATATTGTAAGCGGCATCTTCCGATTGATCGCTTCGTGTACTCTTTGCGTCATTTGCTGTAACGTGTGTTGATACATACCCAAACGCGTATATCCGTACGCGTATATATGGAAGCGCGCTCACAAGCATACGCACACGCGTGCCAGCCGCGTGGGACTACGACTATAGCTCGAGAACCAGGTGTCATTTTCACTGCGGCTATGAGAGAAGCGAGAGACGCGTGAGAATTTCCGGATGGAACGCACAGCCTTTCCGGTCTCCCTATTATCCCATTTTAGTTTGCAGCCACCGAAGGTTTTAATACGTACGATCTTCTGGGAACGTTGAGACGAAGAGGCAAGGTGGGGAGGGGGGGGGGGAGCAGGAGGAAGAGAAGGGAATATGGGAGAACGGAAGGGACTCGCAACTCACAATCGGTAACGAGAAGGTACGAGGAGTGGGAAAAGTGAAGGATCATTTTAAACGAGACTTGGTTGGCCGATATATTATTATTATTATTATTATTATTATTATTATTATTATTATACCAACGATAGATCGATCTCGTATCTAGCAAAAATTATCGCAAAAATTCAAAATAGAAAAATCAACAGTTTGATTGCCGTTGTTCTTGTTATTCTTCTCGATTTTATTCTTATTATCCTTGTTACTATCGTCGAAGCAAAGAGAAATGAAAATTAAAAATTTAATCATCGTGTTTCGCTATCCTCGATCTTATATTTAAATGCGATGATGCTTTCAAGCATAAAGGCTAACGAGAAAGAGAACGAATGGGGGGGGGGCAAGCGGCAAAGAGAGAAAGAGAGAGAGTGTATGTGAATCGGGGGTGGGGGGAGAAGGAAGAGGGGCAGAAAGCAGAAGCGCAGACTGGCAAAGGTCTAACAATAAGAAAGGGTATTTGAGAAGAAGTTTAACTTAGGTGCTCGAGCAGCACGTAGATTGCAAACGACGAGTCGACAGGACGTACGTGATTGCCTCATTCAGCGGATTGACCGACGCAGTTTGAATAGCGTAGTTAGAGCAGATGTCTATTCTTCGACAGAGAAGGGAGACACATACCTCTTGACCATGTTACACAGAACTTCCTTTGCTCGATCGTTTTCTCTCTTTCGCGCACGTGCTCGTATATTCCCCTCTTAGTCGACACAATCCCCTCTATTTTCTTCGATTCACTTTTGATTCCAGTGAAAACAACGGCCGAATCGTGTAATTAGCTCGAATCGATTTACCAATATTTCGATTAATACAAGTACGTGGAACGTAACGATACAATAGAAAGACACATTATACGATGTATTTCGATAGTTTCGATGTATGTATGCACGTGCAAGTACCTATACAGATAAGAAATTAAACTTTAAAAGGCATTTTTTTTTTTTTTGAAAAGCTCGCAGAGTATCTATTTGCATGAATGTCTATGACAAAGAAGGGAAGCAATTTTGAACGGAATCTCGAGGTCAACTTAACCGCCTTATAGCTAAACGAGTGACGTAGATTTCTAATCTTTTGAAATAGCAACGAGTTGAACGCGATACGATTAATTAATTACGATTGATCCATCAAATCGTGGAGTGAACGGTTTAACCTGATACCAAATGGATAAATAGGTAAATAGATCGAACGATTTCTTGATCGTAACACAGGTACCTTTCGGTATACGATTAAGCAGCATTACCCGTGGTTTAGCGTTTAATCTTAATTGACCAATCGAACGAATTGACCGACGAATAAAACGAACAGGGAGTAAAGGTTAAATTATAATTATTGGGCAAAGTATCGGGAATAGTATTTCCGATTCTTTATCCCTATACAGTGTAGGATATACGGTATACGGTATACGGTACACGGTACACGGTACACGGTACATACGCGACGCGTTTCCTTGCGAAGCGGGGTCAAGCTGAGAACGGTACGCAGCGACCGTGATCCGCTATCGATCGTGCTGTTGCTTTTATTAGTGTTCGTTTCAAAGGACTAACGGATCTCGGTGTTGTTTTTCGTTCGTTCGGTTGAATGAAATCGTCCTACCGTTCGAGCTTAAAGCCTACTAGTGCTTAAAATCGAGCGTAGAGATTAGAGTGAACGACCGATTGGACATAAAACAATTGGATCGAATTATTTCTTTGTTAGGAAAGTGCATGCTATACGTATTACGTAGGATAAAGCGGAATGGCAAGCGATCGAATCTTTTTACTTTTCGCTTTTCACGCTGGCAATCAAGGGTAAGTGATAATTTGCATGATTTGAAAAATTGAAAAAGGACGAGTTACCAACGGGTAGGCTAGATTCGTGAAGCGAAAGAGGAAAAGGGGAAGAGAAAAAGCAGCAGATCGGGCGAACTAACCGCGAACAAAGAATAGCAAGCACGTCGAACAGAGAGAAAGAGAGAGAGAGAGAGAGAGAGAGAGAGAGAGAGAGAGAGAGAGAGCGGAGCGCAAGGGTGAAAAGAAGCGTTGCTCTCGATGCGTGTTTGTTAATTTTGATTTTTCAGGACAGCGAAGACGAATTGCCCGAGTGTTTGGACCGAAGCGAGGTTTGTAGCAAGGTGGATTTATACGGATCACCCTGGGTCGAGAGACAATGTCGTTGCCCGGATGGTCGTACCTGCCCTAGCAGTTTGCACGGAGACGACGGACACACGATAGTGGATAAAACACGGCAGTACAAGCTTTGCGAGCCGGTGAAACGTCTACCCATCTGTCGTTACTTCAAGTTAGTCGCGATCGTCCGTCTAATCGAGAGTATATATCACAAGTAGCGGAACGATCAAACGTACCGATTCGCGAATGTTTTACGTGTCCGCTAGAATTATTACGCGCGTGTTGTGCACAAGATGGCCGTTTTCTGTTTACAGAGACGTCACCTGGACTTTAGCTCCTGGAGGGGGCCCGGCGAACGCGACGGTTCAGCGAGTTTATTGCCGATGTCGGCCAGGCAGCGTACCTTATCTAGTTCGAAGGCAGGCTTACAGGTCTGCGGAGGGAAGCCCAGGTTTTATATACGCATTCGCCTGTTCTCCGCAAAGCGTAAGTTTTCTCGTTTACTCGTATGTCCGCGACCGCATTCTCGTTCACTAATAGGTATATCCGCACCATGTATTCGATCATGTACATGGAATCATTGGAATCATCGTTGCGTATGTCGAAAGGTTGAGTGAGATACTCGCGGAGCGAACCGTAGGAAAGGTGAAAGGCGGGCAACCGAGTAGATTGTTACGAATAAAATTGATATTTCAGAGACTACGTTGTCAGCACAAGGAACCTTGCCGACTGTTCACCGTACGTAAGAGACGGAGCTCGCAACTCGAAGAGGTAAATGCATCGCCTCTTTGCCAGTGTCCAAAAGGTCATCGATGTCCAAGGAGACACACCGATCCAGGATCGCTGCCAGCAAGATCTTACTCCGGCATCTTGGAGATTAAAACGTACAGCGGATACTGCGTACCTTCGCAATCGCATCATTCCGAAGCGGTTTACAACGTGTGACTAGCAGCAGTTTCAAAGGTGTCGCGCTAACCAGCGTTTGCACTCGCTTGTATTGCGAAATGAGGGAAAAGTTGAATTTGTGATATTTGCGGCCGTACGCGCATAGTCGAATTCGAAAACTTTCAAAGCGTTCTCTAGACTCTAACGAGCACCAACAGAAGCTGATATTTGCTTCGAGGCACCGATAAAACTGTTACTAGATAAAATTACTAGTGGTCGCTTCGACTGATTTCCGTTCGTTCGGAGTTTTAAATATAAGTTTACCGTCCATTCGTAGAAACCTATGAAACGTATTAAAAGTTGAAACTTGCAACACGTAGTAGTAGTAGTAGTAGTAGTAGCAGTAGTAGTACTAGTAGTAGCAGTAGCAGTAGCAGTAGCAGTAGTAGTACTAGTAGAGGTAGCAGTAGCAGTAGTAGTAGTAGCGGTAGCAGTAGTAGTAGTAGTACTAGTAGCGGTAGCAGTAGCAGTAGTAGTAGTAGCGGTAGCAGTAGTAGTAGCAGTAGTACTAGTAGCGGTAGCAGTAGTAGTAGTAGTAGCAGTAGCAGCGGTAGTAGCGGTAGTGGTAGTAGTAGTAGTAGCAGTAGTAGTAGTAGTAGTAGTAGTAGTAGTAGTAGTAGCAGTAGTAGTAGTAGTAGCAGTAGTAGTAGTAGTAGTAGTAGTAGTAGTAGTAGTAGTAGTAGTAATAGTAGTAGTAATTCTCCCCGCGTGCGTTGTACATCCAACTATCGCGTTTCAGTAATTTCGATTTGTTTCGTTTCGGAGATTGATGGGAAATAAAATATATTCAAACCGAGAAATATTGGATACAATTGCTATTCGGTGTGGACAGCAAATGTTTGTTATACATATTTGTATCGGATTGTATAGGATCGTACGTATCGTATATACCTGCATACGTATATACATATATACATATATGCTCGAACTAAACACGTACTTTACTTTTAATGCTTTTAGCTATCGATACGTTTTACGAACGATGTTATCTGTGAAAAGATTGTATTTCGTATTATTATACTTGTATTATTACGTAATATCGCTTTTGTAAATATTTGATTCCAAACAAAAATTGAAATAAACAAATTCCATTATCATCGACATTGCCAGCACCATCGGTACAGTTATCATTACTGCTGTATCTTACCTTGTTATTTATATCGATAACTGTTATTATCCTGACAGATTTTACTATTCGTATTTTAATATTTTACTATTACTACTACCGTCGTTGTTATTCTAATTACTGTAGCAATAGCGATTACTAATTGGTAATTGATAATTACCAAGTATCTTTACCATCGCATTAGCCGGCACCGAACGCCTAAAACCCGATACGTCGGTTGACAGATGAAACAAAACGCGGTTGGATGGAAATTGGGTTTCAGTGTTCGAATCAAAGAAAAGTTAATCTGAAAGATTAACGAGCAGCAGATACGAAAAAATTGTACGTATCCGAAACAGTACTAGTACTAGTAGTAGTAGTAGTAGTAGTAGTAGTAGTAGTAGTAGTAGTGGTAGTAGTAGTGGTAGTAGTAGTAGTAGTAGTAGTGGTAGTAGTAGTAGTAGTAGTAGTAGTAGTAGTAGTAGTAGTAGTAATAACAATAATAAGAAGAATTCGTAACAATGAATATGAATTCTTCCTTTTCTTTCAGTCATTTCTATGGAAATAACGACCATTTCTATGGTCGATAAACTAGATGTTTGGCACGTAAGAGTTAATCGCGCTTCAACGTGTAACGCTAGATGGCGAAAGTTTTAAAACTCATTGTCAGCACTGGTACCAACGTTTTCTGTACGCATCGTTTATCGTTAGGATAAACTGGATTAGAATGCCTTGTAGAGTTACTACGTATTTCAGGAGCTTCGTATCTTACTGTATCTTTGACTCGAAATTGATTTCCACCTTCGAAACTATATTTCTTCTGTGTGTATGTATGTTAATCGAATCGCTACGACTATGAACCGATTACGCGTGCAGCTACGCGATGCGTAATAGATTAGTGTCGATATAACTTTAATACGATACAAGTTAATAAAACTTATCGACCGGATTGATAAAGTCGTTTCATTGTAACGCCAACAACAGGCACGCGCGTACGTAGACGTGCGTATGTAGACATAGATAAATATAGGAACGTTTAGCCTGGGGCCAGATACGTAAATACGCGGCGAACCAGCCCCGATATGTCGGGTGAGTGGAACGCTCGAGCGTAATGGCCAAGTTTAATTAGAACGTCGGATACGATGACATAGAAATAGAATCGACTATACACCGATGTGTATATCGGAGAAATCCGAACACCGAGATAAACTGGTGGTGGTTGAATTTGTTGATCGGGCAAGATGTACGTACGCCTGGGAGATGCAAGGCTAGAGACGACTGGTTCACGATAGATGGCCAGTAGTCTATCAGTTTGATTTAGAATCGGCGAAGCAGCAAGCAAAGACGAATTTACCTATGCTGTTTCGCCGCGTACGATCGCTGTCAACGACTTTTCGTGGAAAAATGTCGGTTTCGTTCTCGTTAGTAAAATCGTGCGCGGTAATCCTGCAAAGAGAAGAAGGTAAATTCGGCTTCAGTCGCTACTTGATGAAACTACTGGCCGTGCCTAAACCAACGTTAAGCGTATCTATGCAAGAAAACAAGATCACGGCAGGCTACGAATCTATCGTTCGATGATCTGGTTTTGGAACGATGCACCGATAAAGTTAACCAGCAACTAGGTTGCCGATGAGAACCAGAATGATTTCATGGTCGATATATTTTTCTGGTATCGGATGGAACGCGCGAAAAGTAGCGGTACCGTTGCTATCGATGCTCCGATTTGCTTGCGTTTTCGCTTTTTTTTTTTTTTTCTTTTTTCGAGCAACGCTGGCGGGCGCGCGCGCGCGCGCGCGATCAACTTTGTTCGCGTACATTCCGAATACTCGTTTACCGTCGATGACGACTAATTTCATCGATTCGTGCAATTCGTAATAACAAATAGCCGTTCGTAACGTAAAATGGCTGTAAATCGGCGCGAGGCACGAGGAAACCAAGCTTTTCTCTTTCCAAGCCGATCGGTTATGTATGAGGGATGATATCCGTGATGCGAGTTTGACCAGTGGACATTACGAGTGAATGGACGATCGGAATAAAAGAAATTCTTAAAAGCGTCGTTGAAGAACGTCATCGAAGGACGGCTTATTACAAGTTTCTTCAATTCGAATTCGGATATGCATATCTTAGGAAATAGGAAATCTCGAACGTACGAATGTCGACGCATCGATCGCCAAAGTTGTTGATAGATTTCTTTGCCAATTTATCTCGGAAAGTTTGAAGGGAGATAATGCTGGATATGCCCAGGGGTGTAGGAGAGACGTGGATGCGGGGGAAAGAAGGAGAGTGGAGAAGAAGAAAGTAAAAATGGTAGGGAACGCGAAGGAAACATAGGAACGGAAATGAAGAAGAAGAGAAACAGAGTATCGCGTGATTTCCTTCTAACCAAGTTAGAACCAAGATAGATTTATTTCGTCGAACCATCGGATTTTCACGTGTGTCACGGATATCTCGTGATATTTTCCTGTAATGATTCGCGATTCTCGGTTGTCCGTTTTGGCACGCTCTGTTCGCGAGAATGAAAACCGTGTATACCTTTGGTACGTTGTGAGTATTCAGCGGATAGGTAGCGTGTAGGTAGATGCGTCGATGGAGGAGCAAAGGAAGGTCGAGGATTGGCGGAGATGCAGCTTAGAATTCCACGCATAGTCGAGGGGTCTCTGGTTGGTTGGTAAGTGGGACTAGCCGGGACTCATAGGCAGCGTGTCTCCTACGAGGCTCACAGTCTTATTCGGAACTCTGAAACGCGTCCAAGCGCGGTGTTCTCTTACTCGTTCGAACAAGCTTTCTCGTTCGCGCGTTCTTTCTCCCCCGAAATTCCGTGAAATTAATTCGAATAACGCGTTCGATCATGCGTAAGAATTTCAGCAACACCGTCGTTTGATTCTGTCGGGACTCTACCAAGGGGGGGGGAGAGAGAGAGAGAGAGGGGAGACACGTTGCGTCGAATCGAACGAGAATCGATCGAGATCCGTTCGCCACTCTTTCACCAGGATCCGGTGTAACGTTTGTATCGCGGATACGATATTCGAATATTTCTCAGGAAGAAAGATCGTCGGTGTTCTAACGCTGTTACAACGGATCAAGCTGCGAAGAATCGAAATCGTCAAGACTAGATCGAGGTTGGGCTGGGGGTCGGTCGGGGTCGAGGTCGAGACCCGGATCAACATCAAGATCTTGGTCGAAATCGAGGTCGTGGTTGGATGTCGAGGGTGAGTTCAGGGATATTTATCCCTGATATTCGATCGTTACCGTGCCTACCGTGATTACGCGTATTCCATTCGGTTAGCCATTTTCTCGCTGTCAACGATCGCGAGATCGTAACGACAGAATGCAGAAATATAAATATTTGATTCTCGTTTGTTGGATTTTCGTGAATGGAAGAGAATGGTAGCAAGATGACATGGAAAATGTCATGACACGGACTCTGGACGATGGAAAAAGCACGCGTTCGACGAGTCGAAAGTAACCTTTTCGAAATGCAGCCGCGATACTCTCACCAATACTCTTCTGCTTCGTATTGCACGTGTAATTATCGTTAAAAACATTTTGTGCGAGAGAGTTGCGCTGCCGGTACAACTTGCCAGATATATATACGCACACGTATACGTCTCAACAGACACGCTTCGTTGTATTCGCTGTAACGAACAATTTGGTTTGCGTCGAATTTCCGATTTATGATTTCGGCGGGTGTGCGACGCGTATCGTTCGTCACGTGTGTCGTGTGTCGCGTGTGGCGAGTGGCGAATCGCGAGAGAACAACCAACGAGATTATCCGTAATAAATCGTGACTCTGTTTAGTTAATCGTATCGTTAATTCTTATCGTTGACCGAAGCTGGCTAATTAAATGTAATCTTAAATATCAACGCGCGAGTGCTCTAACGCGAGTCCCATTAAATAAGATAGGTTGGAAGGTAGCCGAGGTAACAGACGAGAAAAGTAGACACGATCGAGCGATCATATTTGACGGGGAAGGATTTTTAAAACGTAGAGCAATAATGGAGACAGAGGCCAAGCTTTCCAACCGTTTAATCGAATTTAGGTCGCGGTGCGCGCCGCGGTAGTGTCTTGAAATTCGCACAAGGAAAGATATCGCCGTCTTAAGTGTGTTGCTTGATGCGTTTAAAGGAAATGGAAAATGAAAAATGGAAAATGAAAGATGTAGGATGAAAAAAATGAAAAATCATAAACAAACGAGGCGGCTCGGGTAAATAACGGTTTGCGTCGTACGTCGTAGCAAGTATGTACCTATGTACATAGAGGGTACGTCAGGCAATTGGCACTGGTTGGCAATATCTAGAATTTGGTAAGAGTTAGGGAGAGAAACTGTCGAGCTTTTTGCTTTACTTTCTCTGCAAGCGCAACCAAGCACCTTTTCTTTCGAATGGAATTGCATTTTTTCTCTTTTATTTGTACCAAATCTTTTTTCTACGTTTACGAAACACGTAACATCGACACGTGCATATATATACATATCGAACAGCTTAAGACGGTGACCGGTTAAAATTGGTTTTTCGAAAGCGCCGCTCGTTACAACGGTCATTCGAATAACGATATAGCGACTTTTCGCGCGGAACGTTTCGACGAGTCGATGGGAATAACGATGATGCGTTGGATGGAAAGAGTAGGTTTGCATTTTTCGAGCGCATCGTTGCACTAGCAAAGAAAGCGAAGATATAGGAAACCAGATACTATACAGTCACTATGGATACTTTCCTATCTCTCAGCGAATCGGCGATTGCGCGACGCACCTTCTATACGTAATGCGCCATATTATTGTACGCATAATACGTTAAATACCTAGGTTAGCCGCCTCATTGAATTTTAGCGGTTGTTGCATGCCGCGGCCTTGAACACGCAAAGAAAGATAACGGCTCGCGAGAAACGTAACAGACGCTAACCTGATTTCACCGCATCCGCGTGGTGAATCGTATCGAGCTATAATTACCCACCGCGACACCCCGTAGCCACGCGTTTTAGCTGCTAACGGCGATGCAACGGCTAACCGGATCGTCGTCAACTTGATTTCATAAACGACAAAGCCTCGTTCCCATAAATAATATTTCGCTACGTACGCTTGCATATTTGCCGCGTTTCGACCCGCGTCCTTGCAATCGCGAAGCTCGATCGAACGATTTTAAAGATAAAAAGTGTGACGAAAAGATGAAAGCGAGAGAAAAATTTGCCTACCAGAGAAAAACAACAAAGAGAGGGGGAGAACACGCATACGTACGTATGTACGAGAAATATAATATATAAGAAAGCAAATGCATAACGTTACGTTGCATTTCCTCCGCATATTGCCTTGCCACCGATACACGTGAATCCACCGAGGAAAATACCGATGTACGCCAATCTACCGAGAAAAATACCGATATACGTAAATCTACAAGAAAAAAAAGAAAAAAAAAAGAAAAAGAAAAGAAAAGAAAAAAAAAAAAGAAAATACCGATACACGTAAATCTACCGAGAAAGATACCGTTAAGGGAGCTTCAACTTTCTCTCCGTACGTTTGTCATCTTCCTTCTTCTTCTTACTTTTCTCACTTTCTTCCCTTCTTCCACGCTCTTTCCAGCGTTTCGTTCTTTTCGCTGAAGGAGACGAGCCGATGTTCTCACCGCATCGTGAAAGCTAGGCGAGAAGCGTGAGAAGTGGGAATATCTGGTTTTTTTTTTTTTTTTTTTTTTTTAATTCGCATCTCTGATTCGTGCATTCGTTAATCCCGTCGTAACGATGAAACGCCAACACCATGGGAAATAGAAGTGGCAAATTTCGCCGCTTGCCGATTAAATCGATCGGTATACGGTTATCGAGTAATTGGACGAGTGTACTTGTTAGGAAACTACATGGTTTTGCCGTTGCCGTAGGAAACAAGGTCGGACTTGGCGAAAGAGATAGAGATAGATAAATAGATAGATGGATAGATGGATAGATAGACAGATAGATGGATAGATAGATAGATAGATAAATAGACAGAGAGAGAGAGAGAGAGAGAGAGAGAGAGAGAGAGAGACGACGACGACGCATCGCGTTCATTGCTAATCGCGATCTCTTTGTTTTTAGGAGATAGCGGAAGAAAATCACGAAAGAGAATCGCTTTCCTCGATTTTTCTATCTATTCGATCGACATCGGAGACACCGAAACGAAATGAAGCCGATCCAAGGTGCGATATGGTTGCTTCCATTGGCAATTGGATGTATAGCTTTACCGGCGCAATTACAAGCAAATTCGAAGAACGCGGGCAAGACGAATCAAAGCAAGACGACGTCGTTGCATTTGAGGGAGGGCGGGTCGAACGATTCGGCGATTATGCCGAACGGTAGTAGGAACATCGATGAGAACAGCATCGACGTTAACAACGATACCAAGATTACCGGTAACAACGACGCGAACAGCGCTACTCTATCGAAACCGCTTCCTCTCGGAATTTCTGCCACTATCGAGAGCAACGCGGTGCTCGCATCATCCTTACCGTCATCGCCATCAACCACGTCATCGGGATCGGGATCGGGATCGGGATCGGGATCGGGATCGGGATCGGGATCGGGATCGGGATCGGCATCGGCATCGGCATCGACATCGACATCGACATCGGCATCCACTTGGACGGATCATCCTCTCGCGGGTATGACGGAGTTGTCCCCAACGAGCGGTTCTTCGTCGCCGCCAATTAGCAAAACGGAATTTAGTTCGGCAACGACGAGCAACCGCGGAACGACCACGACCACGAGAATCGCGTCAAATACCAGCGCTTCTAATACAAGTTTGAGCGTGTTTCCTACCGAAGCTTCTTCAAGAACCATCGCTACCAATCGAGCTACCTTGCTATCTTCATCGAAAAAGTCCACCACGAGCTCGAACGAATTTATTACTACTCCTGCTACGGCTTGGTCGAAGGAGACGCGAGAATCGCCGGGAAAAATTCGCCCTCAAATTAAGCTGACGACGAACTACACTAGTCTGACCGAGGTAAGTAGACGCCACTTTCTGACGAACTAACGAAAATAACGGGAGAGAAGCGGCACTTTGTTAGGAAAGACGCGTATTCGTGTGCGGCAACATTGGAAAACCTAAATGGACTAAGCTAGAACGAAAAGGTATTATCTAACTTTGATTTTGCGACGGTTGTGATGCGAGAAATGGCTTGAAAATAGGTAAATACGGTATCGGTAGAGTGCTATTTCGATATAGTAAAAATATTTCAATATCGCGGCGCACGAGTTCCATGCTTCGTATTCGCAAGTAGAAAACCAGCAACCAGCTACGAAATATATAGCGTTGCTCTTAGCTGTTATCCTTCGGTTTTCCTGCGAGGAATCCTTCTGGATTTGGCGAGTTCGGTAAAAAGGCGATGCGCATTAGAGGGGCGACGAAGGATGTACGAGATACTTTGGCGAGATTAATCGAAGCAGCGGGGATCGAAGAATCAATCGCGGCGCGGAAACGCGAAAGAAAACGTTAAGACGTTTGAAATCGGCCATATTACCCGCTTGCTTCGTATACTTTTAAACGCAACAGATTGTGTCCGCGGAGAGTGCCACGTGCAAAGTATAACTGTTTAAGCTACGTATATACATAACTATGTTAGTACCGTAAGTACGCTGCTATAAAGCGGTTAGGTTGCACGGTTAAAGATGCGTTCCAGCTAAATCGTGCATGCGCTCGGCTTGATAAAAATAAGCGGTGTAATAATTTCGTACGATCAGGTACGACACGGCGATCGGCCGAACGATACGGGTACGATGGTATCTTGGTTTGCTAATACATCGGCTTCCGCGGTCCGTATTAAGTAAAAGAAACTAGAATTTTGATCGTCAACGGGCGATGGATGACAATTGGATTACCATATCGAGTGGTACAAAGCAACGTATGCTGTGCCTCGGTAAAAACGCTGTGACGCGCACGCTGAAACAACGATACCACGTAGCAAAGGAGAACATGGGAAAATTATACTTTTCGCAATTTCGCCTGGTTAGAAGATCGGAAACGTAAAAAAGGGGTCGTCTCGTGTTGAACTTTTACTCACGACTTACTATTAGGGACGAACTATTGGCAAGGCTTGAACGCAAACTTACCGCACGGTGCTTAACGCATTAACAAAGGGGGAGAAAGAGAGAGAGAGAGAGAGAGTTTAAAGGTTTAATATCCGTTATCATTAAGATATATAGGCGTTATTTGTTGGAGAGAAACGATCGATAAATAGTAAAGTGGACGAGAAATCTCCTTCTTTTCCGCCTATTTCCTTGTTCCTTCCGAGAATTACCACGCTACTTTACAGCAATTTCCATGATTTCGCTGCGTTTCTTCCTTCACTTTTTCGTTACTATCCTCTATCCCTTCTCGTCTCGATGCATCGTCTTGATCGTCGATGATGCATCCGGTAATTATTTTAATAGGCGTCGCTTCACTCGGCAAACGATTACCCACGAAACTCGTTTACATCGCACGAATTACAGTTACCGATAGATATCCGACACGATGGAAAGGTCGGATCGGATGCAAAACGGTTCTGTCTGTCGCGTTGCATCGTAAGAGTTACGTTATACCTAGGCGATTGACGATTACTCGTGCCAGCTAAGTTTTACTTTGTAAATAAGAAGGAGACAGAAGAAGAGATAGGGGGAGAGAGAGAGAGAGAGAGAGAGAGAGAGAGAGTGTGCAACCGACGCGGAATTCCCGATGCCAAAGGTACTAACGACTGTCCACTTGCGAGTCTGTTGCATCTTCGCGTGGATACACGTGCGTGCAGTCGACAAGAAGGGCGGCTCGGTTTGTTAACGCAAACATCGTCGAAGCGCTAGAGGCGTAACAGGCTAAAGTCGCGTAGTACGAAGCAAGTAGCAACGAAACAATATCCATCGTAAATACAACAACGATCTCCGTTTCACCGTAGAAAGAACGACGCGTAGCGAAGTAGTAAACGTTGAATTGTTTGAAACGTGCTTTTCCTTCTTCTTCATTTCTTTCGCCTTTTTCCTTTCGTCTTTCTTTCCTAAATGGTAACGTATCGAAGAAAGAGGAACAAGTTGCAAGAGCGGAGAATCCATTTTGCTTTCAAATCGGGAAGCTCGATCGTCTTTCGTTCCGATTGTCCCAACATTTGGTAATTATTCGTGATTCGTTGCGTGTAATGGTAATAAAATAATCGATCGGAACGATATATAAAGGAGAGGAAAAAGAAAGACAGATAATTGAGATATATAGGATAAATTAGCGACAAAGGTCTGGCGATTAAGGTAAACGATGGACGCGAGAAAGCAAATAAAACATGAAAAATGAAAGAAAAGGAAACGTAGTGGAGGGTTCAGGATCGGTTCGAGCCGCTCGTGGCTTAAGCACTGCGTAGAACGTAGAACGTAGAACGTAGGATCTAGGAAGAAAAAGGAGGCGCGTCGCGTTAACGTTAATGCGAATTTCGATCGTAGTATCGTAACACAGGTATAGTTCTGTGTTCGTCGATGTATAGCCTGTAGCATAGGTTCCAAGTCTACCAGTCTACTGTGTTTCGAGTTGTTCGACTCGAATATTCGCTGAATCAAGCACTGTTCAAGTTTTTTTACTAAATTGTCACGCGAATCGTATTGCTCGCTTTAGCATTTGAAAAGGAGGGCGAGTGTTCATGACCGTGACGCGCTAGTGGATCGGCCGATGTTAATATCGGTAGTGGAACGTGACGGTACCAAAAGAAGCAGAAAACATTGAAAAGGAAAAGAGCAAGAAGAGGTTAGATAAATGCGGAGAATCGAATAGCGTTACTACTCTGGTCGATGAATGTTACGTGTTACGTTCGCGCGATCCTGTGTCCGAGCGGATGCTTATCGATATACTATCGATCTGGCTGTAATCATCGAACGAGAACGATCGTGATACGATAGCGGTGGGATCGAACGAACGATTAAACTTTGACCATATGGGAAATAAGGTGATGGACTTGTCACGGTGACGAGAAACCGATCCGATTATATAGAATCCAGACTAGAGCAACGGAAACTTTGATGATCAACAGATCATTGCGATTAGCACATGGATTACGAAAGTATACCGCGGCAGCGACGGTATCGTAGGGAAAACGTGGAGCGTCGATGGTACGAGGGATCGGTGGATTTTTCATTTTGTTCGATACTCTACGGCTAGAACGGAACTCTGTAAGGAAAGAGAGGAAAAGAGAGGGAAAGAGAGCGACGATAGCTGTCGGAACGACTGTTTATTCGTAACGTAAAACCGATTATTCGAAGCGCGTTGAAGAGATTCTTCCAAGTTGGCAAATAGAAAATCGACGTTGAAATTGGCACGGGGCACTGACTCTGACTCGGTGTTCCTGCGATTGTATAGGTAGCTGTAGTAATATTATCGTGTTATTCCTAATGGAACCGGCAAGTTTGTGGTTCACGAGAACCACCAAGAACCACGATCGTGGATTCGCGACTCGGCAAAATTACGTTTCGTTTCTCTCATTTTCTTATTTAACCGCCGCGTTCCACGTTCTTAGCGCGGTCGAATCTCGTTTCCTTTTCTCCTCCGTTTTCTTCTCCTCTTGCCCCCTTTTACACGTTCGTGCGATCGTTACGCTCTAAACACGCGATTAACGCTAGTTATTTGCAAAGTTAAAGGTACTCGAACGACGAGTGTTAGCACGCGACGTATGCGTAGAGTAGGGACTCGAAGTGTAAGCGAAAGAAGGCGCGAATAGAAAGAAGGCGCGAATAGAAAGAAGGCGCGAATAGAAAGAAGCAGGAATAGAAAGAAGCAGGAATAAAAGCGCTGGTTATTTGGTCGATTTGCAGACAGGAGTACGACTACCGGAGGGTGCGAGCGCAGCACTGGCCAAACCAACCAAGTATCATTACTATCCGCATAATCAGCACATCTACTTGTTGCCAGAATGCGCTGTTCAGCAGGTTTGCAATGCAGTTTACGTTAGACTCAACTTTACCCAGCCTCTGTGCGCTTGTCCAGGAAGATACCGCGACCCTTGCAGCGCCTCTCTCGACAGCGACGATCTCCACACTACGGAGCTGGTCACCGACCCTCGAACCAAGGTTAGTCGCCTTGCCTTCTATCCGCTTTACTAGACCTTTATTCCCCCCCCCCCACCCACCCCGTGCTTGCTACGCGTACCTTCTCTCCGGTCAGATGCTTCTTCTTCTCGTTACGCTTCTCGTTACGCTTCTCGTTACGTTTCTCGTTACGCTTAACGTAACGTAACGTGACGTGACGTAACGGAACGGAACGGAACGGAAGAAATCGATTCGATCTTTCGAATCGTATTGTTCGCGTTCGCAAACCTATCGTATTTTCTAAACGCGCTACCCGCTTGTCGTCGTAATATATGCAAGAATACGAAAAGTAACCGATTTACCGCCGACGATTAAAAAACAGAGTCGCCCGACGCCACTTGTAACTTATCCGAACGTATCTGTCCTTACGAGTATCTACAGTCACTCGTAATACGTGGTATGTGCGATAGTATGACAGTATAATAGTAAAAATGCGACGGCATCGTTATAGGATCGTTATATCGAAAGCAACCAACGATCTCCCATCGCTTGCCTTTCTTTAATAAATCGCATTTATTTACACGTAACGTCTATTCGGTCGGCGAATCGCGATTTGTTTCTTTCTTATTCTCGCGTCCTTTGCCCCTCTCGCTCTTTTCTTTCTCGTTAACGACGCGGGTCGACATTGCGCGTAGAAATACTTTCTCGCTTCGTTATCGGTTAACAGTATCTCGTCGATTCATATACGACGTTAAAAATCCAAAGATCTAAAGAGCATGGTAGGTGTGGTCCGTTAGATTGGATCGAAGCAAATTGTACCGTAGGAACGACGAAAGTCGGCGATACGAGAGGAAAAAGCGATGGCAGATGGACGCGACGGCAAAAGGCTTGCCGGGACCAGAGAACATCGGTGAGAATGCAAGAAACGACGAACGTAATAACGATTTTTCTGTTTGAGACGAAAATGTTCGACGATCGGACCGACCAACCAACTAACTAATGAACGCGTGATATTACGCTCGCAAATATATAGAAATATTCGTGGTGTACTTGTATATGCGCGTGCACCTGTACGTATAGACGTACCGTGGTGGAAGGGGATCTATCTAAAGTTGGTCGATTTTTAGGCCCTAACGTTGGTGAAAACGTGCGAACCAGTGGCGGAAATGCGCGAATGTAGAATACCGAGGGACTGGTCTCTTCTCGCGCTACAAAACGTGCGAACGGGAAAGTCTCATTACCTCGTGATATGTCGCTGTCCCGATGCCAACATATTGGGTACGTACGTAAACGCGAAAAGCGGCATGATCGTCCTAGAAAAATACTAAACGAACGTACCGTATCGTACATGCGATCGGGTTACGTTACAACGGATTAGTACAACTGTTCGAGTTCAACTATCTATACATCTTATACGCTTGCTACGGTTCGTTAATTATATCGTATGCCGTAGAGGGTCCTATGAGTCACGATCAACCGACATACGCCAGTGTACCGGGCATTCGGGTTTACGGGATGATGTGCGTGCAAGGAAATCGAAAAGGCCGACAACTGCGGTATACCCGCGCTCTTTCAGGTATTTGCTCTTTGAAAATCTCCATAGACATAGATCGTAGATAGTTTGCACGAACATCGATTGGAAATATCGATGACCAACGCAGCTGCTTGCTGGCTGCTGGCTCCAATCAACCACGATTAACGCGATTTTTCTCTGACTATTTATTCCTTGCAGATCGTCTGCGACGAGAAATGGCCCAAGATTCTCGCAATGACGAAGAAAACACGAACGAACGATTGAACTTTCCATGGTACAAGGTACAACAACTTATGGATATAGCTGTTTGGGACTAGATTCGTTGATTAAACAAACAACTTTCGACGATACGATCAGCGACATTATGCTTAGCGGCGTATCCATTTATTTATTTGTTACAAGCGTCTCTCTCTCTCTCTCTCTCTCTCTCTCTCTTTCTCTGCTTCGCTTCGCCCTCAATTTATTTATCGATTCGTCTGTTTCTTACGTTTATTTATATATATCATACGTATCTAGATGTATATGTATATCTATGCCTACCGAGGCACGTTTACAACATCGAGTCCGACACCTTGAAACAACGATCAGATCGTGAGAGCTGCGTGTATTGTATCCTCTCGTACATTTGTCTGTTATAATTCGGACTACGCGATCGATAATTCTACGTAACGATCGAACGTAATCAGCGTTAAATATTTCATTCCTAGTATCGTCGTCACTCAGCGTGTCACTCTCTTTCCTTAAATCCTTAAACGAACTCGATAGTTTACTCACATTACTACCTTTTGTATTCCGTGTAGTAACAAAAATAGTAGAATAACACCGAATGCCAAACGTATCGTACGATGAGCGGAAAATTATAGGTGGTTGTCCGTTTGTCCGATTAGAATAACGAATACTATCGTCTCCATCTATGGTGAATCTGTGGTGAATCTATGGTAAAATTAATGAAAAAGCTCGTTTTATCGTTAACGCGTTAGGCAATTCCGCGAGATGGGCTCGCGAATACGAGCATCGATTACGGATTACGCGGTAACAAAAATATCGTACATCTCGTAGAGAACATTCCCGCCTCTTTCTAAATCCTATTATGAGAAGAAGCGCATCGTGTTAAATTAAACAAATATTACGTCGAATTCGCTTTGAGAAAGAAGTCGTGAAAGAGATCGTGTCGAACTGATTATTCCGTTTGAAATCATACAGAAACGAAACGATCGAACATACAAATCGAACGATACAAGCCAGATCTTTTGATACTAAAATATCTTGTTATTCGTTCTTTACCTAATCCCATGCACGTGTGTGTGTGTGTGTGTGTGTGTGTGTGTGCGCGCGCGCGCGCGCGCGCGTGTGTCGCCCAACGTGTAATCTGTTTAGGTTTTTTTTTTAAAAAAATTCTTGCCTTTCTTTCTTGAAAGAAACCAACGACTCGTTGAACCATCTTGACATTTTGCAACCATCGTATAAACGACCGTATATCCGAAAAATTGAGAAGAGTTCGCTGCGACAGATGGTCGAAGCGAACGAAAGGCGACAAAGTATCTTACGATACGAAAATTCGACGATATATCCGAATCAACGTAGCAACGACACTCGTCTTTCCATTTCACCCAGCCTACTTCATCCACCCACTTATCGTTAAATGAAAACGAAATCGAACTTACCCAGTACGTCCGAATTGACCAGGACGCTGCAGCTATACATCGGAGTAACTAATCGAGGGTGTCTCGAATTAAACGCACGACGGCAAGCTTCTTTGCATACCGACATCAAATGACCGCCATCCACGTGTCCTTGATTCTGGCTGCCATTTTCGCTAATAACAGAGGTTTTTATTTTTCAAACGATATTCGATTTTATTAGCCGATTAGACGTTGAAACGTTGAAACGTTAAAACGTAAGGCGGGAAAAGAACGGAAAGAAAAAAGAAGAAAAGAAAGGAAAGAGACGACCGGTTAAAAACGTGTAACGTGTAAGATAATGCATATGGTACGTACACACGATGCTTGTCAGATCGAAGCGTTAATTTCGTTCAGTTTGTTCATTCAGGTAATTTAATAGGAAATATCAAGCGTTACGAAGCGGATATACCTTTGTGAATCTTGATTATTAATTTCCCACTTTTTCACGACGAAACAGACACCCATCATAGGCTCTTCGCACAGAGGTCCGGCGAGCGTTGCCAGTTGGAAACCATTGATCATGCTGCTCTCGTAACTGGACATGGTAGATAATATTAACGACAATGACAACGACGATGATAACGCGTCTATATTTTATTTCAATAGATGTAGTCGATGTCCAAGTATTTTGTCGATCAGCTTGGAAAAGAAGGAAGGAAGAAAGGAAGGAAGGAAGGAAGGAAGGAAGAAAGGTAGGGAGGAAGGAAGGAAGGAAGGAAGGTAGGGACGACGTGTTACCAGGTAACACTGGTACCGGTGTTCGTCGTATCGACGATTACTTACGGAGCACGTGGATCCATAGACTTTGAGCGGCTCTCCCAAAATTTCCTCTGCTTATAATCCGTTTCGTTCAACAGGATATTAGGTCCGCAGTTTCGTGGCCCGAACGACCATATTTTGTCTAACGCGTCTTTCTCCCCCGCTTCTCGAAACGCGCTGGCCAACTCGCTTCTCAACGATTCTAACGCGCGTTGCTTCCTCTCCGACATCGAGCGTAACGAATCCGTATCACGATCGATCGCGATATTTTCGGTTTCTTTCTGCTCCTTTTCTGAACGCGATTTACCATAATGGTGATAGGACGCCTTTATTAAATCGGCGTTCTTCTCCAAAATCTTGGTTACTCTCTCGGGTAAAGGTCTGGCATCGATTTCGAAATAACACTGTCGATTCGCCGTCCAAGAAGCGAGGCTAACGTCTTCGGCTTTCTTCTCGATCGCTTCGTTCACCATATCGACCTTCGGTGCAGGCACGACCGTTTCTCTAAACGGTACGATAGGTTCCGACACGTTTACATCGACTTTCGCGTAACGTAACTTCAAATCTTCCAAACATCTCTCCAAATGCACTTTTCCGGCGGTGCTCAGTACAATTTCACCAGTCTCTTGAATGTGAACGATGGCACAGGCGTCCGCCTGATTAAGCAATTTTAACCCATTGATCAACGGTTGCAAATCGTTCGGGTGTTTCGGCTCCAGAGCCACTCGCATTATCGGTACACCGAGCGAAGTCAACTCTGAGAACGATGGACAAGCGACAGTGGTGGAGAGCGTTGCCGTTTTTAATACGTAATCCTCCAAATCGCCGATTCCAAATACGTTGCCAGCAGATACTTTGTTCGTCGGTTCTAATTCTTTACCCATTAGAAGGTACAGTTTTCGTATGGTAACTCTTGTCACGTGTCTTCCGGGCAGCGAGCTTTTCAATACGACGTCCTCGTCTATCGGTACTGACTCGTCTCCTCCTCCTCCTTTCCTCTGTTCTTTCAGTATTTCACGCGGATCGTGTTTCGGCCCTAGAACATACACCACGCTTCCTTCTTCCAGACATCCAGAATATATTCGAGCGAACGCTATTAACGTAGTTTCCGAATGTTCATCCTCTTCGCGAATTTCTTCGGAAATCGAAACGGCACCTTTCGATCCTTCGTTCCCGTCACTCGGATCGAACCTGCCGGTATTCGCGTTCCGTTGCCCCTCCTCTCCGACTTCCTCCATCGATCGTTGCTCGTTCGTCATTTTCTCCGCGTGCTTCGTTCGTGCCAATTCCCTTCGATCGGCCAACTCTTCGGCGGTCAACGATTTTGGTTTATTCTCCGGCAACATCTTCCTCTCTACCGGAAACATTTTTGAGATGAATACAACGACCGGCGAACGAGGCGAAGGATCGCAGGCTAAAAACGTTTCCTTCAATCGTTGCGTTTCCTCTGGCAATGTGGAGAAATCAAAGTTTCCGCTCAGTAAACGTTCTACCTTTTCCGAAGTTAAATTATCTGGTGCTGGAATTTTGTCGCATACGGCGTCCAGACAAGCACGAGCCAGAGGTAGCCACTGAGAACAGACTGCCTGTAATTGAGCCTTACCATCCGTGTGCTTCAAATCTCTGTTCGTCAATTTTATACCCAATCTTTCAGCCATCGACGCTACCTTGTCTTTATCCTTGCGAACGGTTATCGTTTCATACAGAGCCCAAACGTTATCCAATATAAGTTGAACGAACAGAGGCTTCTTCGCTCTCTCTTGAGCTCCTCTCATTATTCTCTTTGTTTTGCTATTTACGTAATAATCTCCCCAAAGCGTCTTTGATAAAACTTTTTCGCTAAAGCCCAATTTCCTCGAAAATATATCGGCAAATTCTTTAACGCCGAATCCCCAGCCGTCCGTAGCACTGCAAAATAAAACGTTACCTTGCTCCGGAGAGAAGTATAACGCGGAGTCGTCCATCTCTTCTAGTACCGACTGCCAATCCTCTATACTCCTTTCGAAGGTGCTTTCCACCGTATCCTTTTTCAACTCCTCCTTTTCTTCCCTCTCCATTATGTCACTGGCAAATAGCTCTCCCATTACAGCATTCACCTGTTCTAAAACCTGCGTTAAATGCACGTAAGCATCCAACGGTGACAACTTCATTTCTGTAATTAATCTGTCTATTTTATTCAATAATAAAATTGGTTTTAAACCTTCCGCGTAAGAAGTAGACAAGACGCTCCGCGTTTGCGGGCACACACCTTCTACCACGTCGATCACGATGATAGCACCGTCGCATAGTCTCACAGCTGTGGACACTTCGGAAGCAAAGTCCACGTGTCCCGGAGAATCGATCAAATTGATGGCACATTCTCGATCATTATACTTGTGATAAAGAGCGATGCAGCTTGATTTCATCGTAATTCCTCGAAGTTGCTCGTCGGGACGGCTGTCCAAATATCGTAATTTACCCGCAAGCTTATTAGAGATGATTCCATTGCTAGCAACCAGAGAGTCTGCCAAAGTGGTTTTACCATGATCTACATGAGCTAATATACAGATGTTTCGTATATTAGCTGGTTCCCTTTGAATTTCCATTAATTTCTCTCCGCTGATAAACCGCATTATGCGATTAATTGCGATTCTACGATTATAGTTAATTTACAAACAAACGTAAACGATACGAATGTTTAAAGTATCGATGAATCGGTGCGTGCGTAAAATACAACGTGGATTAATCAGCCAGAGTCTTGAAGATGTATGCGAAACGACGTATGTAAGTACGAGAGAAGGAAATTTCGACGTACGATATATTTTCCTATGTACGATGCGCTTACGAATATAAATATAAATATAAATATATAAATATATATATATATATATATATATACATACACACACACCAACACAAAGATATACATATACATATACATATACATATACATATATATGTATACTTATATACACACCATAAAAATGATGCTAAACACTATTTCACTTTATTTTCTTTCCACGATACATAGCGTCCGTTAAACAAAATGATGTATCGTAGTTTCGTTGATCGTCGTCGTGTTCCACAACATGCCACACGTTTCGGTTGCTTAATCGGCCGCAACGCGAGTAGTTTATTGGCCAACGATTGACCGTTGTAAGTATCTGTCTTTTTATTAATCCCTCCGGACATATATTCGATAAAGGAAAAATGGTTTTCACACTTTTCCTCGCGTTCATAGGTTAGGATCATTAATGAAGTATATGATCTTGTGTCTTGAACAATTATTTTCTACGATTTTTCGCCACCCTTCGCAAAGGACTAAATCTTCTGCGTCAATGCATTGCTTGTTTCGGCCAGCAGATAGGTTCGACTAGTAAAAAACGTATCGAAATGTTAAATGTACACCAAGAATCACGTATCTGAACGCAACACGTGACCTCGGATAAATATTCCAATTACTTTGAACGCACGCAATTATTTTTACTAACGAATAACGAAGATCGCTTGCAAACAATCGTAGTTGACCGATACTATTGGCAAAAATTGATCAAAGGCGTTAGAATATCACGAAAGAAAATTTCGGTTATAAATCGTCTGTTACTTGTTATATAACGAACGCACACGAGCACATGGAATACGGCTTTGCGCCATCTCTGATCATCCTCTTCGACTATCTACTGTGGCGATCGATGCGACGTTATAAATCGTAGGGGGCGCAGTAAAACGTACGAACGTTCGTACGGTCGGTATTACGGCACAAACTGGAGATATGCTATGCACAGATAGAAAGGCTCGTGTAATGTCAAATCGGTGGTCAATATATTTGGTCAAGTAGTCATGTCAACGTATAATACCATCAACGTCAGAGAGGAAACGAGAATAGCTCACGCTTATGGATCTGGCTGTTGCTGGATCAGTGGACTGCGACCATGCGACCAAGTGCAGAGTTTAATCGACGTTAGCATATACAAGAACCTATAAAGTTAGGGATCTGCCCTGTTTGGTTGCACCCTAGCATAGACAAGAACCTATTCACTTCTACGGTTCTACGGAAATCCAATTTAATCTACTTTTCTACTCGGGATAGACGAATGTAAGAATGACAAAGTCGCGCGATTATGAAACTAATTGTAAGTAAGTTGCCTAATAAAGAGAAATTAATCGTTTACTATATTTTTAAACGACCACACGTATAAAGCAGGATTAGAAGTGGTAGAACCAAACAGCAATCGAACAGGGCAGATTCCTAACTTTATAGGTTCTTGTATATGATAATGTCGACTAAATTCAGCGCTTGACCACACACGGTGCAGCTCCTGTACTGTGAATAAGCTAGAACTGCGAGCGTTGGCACTCTCATTTCCTTTCTGGTCACGTACACCGATCTTACTCAACGATGTTATAGTATTACATGCAACGCGATATCCCGTAAGATGACGAGTCCATTTTTATTACTTCCAACGATCCAGTCGAACATAATTCTTATATTCGCCGCAGCAGTTTTGTACCAGAGAAATCAAGAAATGATCTGATATCTTTCGAAGTCGATATTTCAGAATGCGAGGCACGAAATTTCGCGCGATGTTGGATCTATTCTGCATTTAGTCGATGGTTAAATTTGCCGCATTGAGTGCGTATCGCGTGGAACGAATCATCAACGAATAGGTACAAAATCTTTCAAAATATCGTTTCATATATTTTTCCGATCAGTACCTTTTTTAAAACGATAACAATAGTATTTTAGTATATAATCTCTTTCATTTCTAAAGATATGTACGAGCCATATACATACTTGTATGCAAAACATACATGTGATGAATTGATTTATTTGTTAGTAACAATAGCAATAATTATAATGGTGACGATGATAATGGTGGTAATGATGATGATGATGATGATTGATGATTGATGATGATGATGATGATGATGATGATGATGATGATGATGATGATGATGATGATGATGATGATGATGATGATGATGATGATGATGATGATGATGATGATGATGATGATGATGATGATGATGATGATGATGATGATGATGATGATGATGATGATGATGATGATGATGATGATGATGATGATGATGATGATGATGATGAT
>CM026184.1:15687913-15703775 GCA_014825925.1 Bombus breviceps
AGAAGCAAAAACGAACGCATGTCTGTACGACAAATCTATTTGAATATTGTCACCTAGTCGCATGATCGCAGTCCACTAGTCCAGTTTCCTCTCTGACATGGCATACATTGACTTGACATTTATTATTATTATTATTATTAGATATTATCTATCTTGTCGTGACGAGGTCCATAGGCTAACAGAACCATCTATGTAAGTACGTGGAAAATTCAAATGTCATTCTTGCCGTACATGTATTAAAGACAATGTGTGGGACAGTTATTAGGGAAAAGAGTGAAAAGAAAAAGAAAAACAATCAGACATTTTATTCGTTTGTACAACAGTTATAAATATAGAACAATAATATATGTACAAGAATTAATCAATAAACAAGAGAAAGAAGAAAAAACAATTAGAGAGCTTAGGAATGAATCTAAAAGAGTAGTTGAATTTTATAATATTTCGTTTCATACCATGTGGCAAAATTGAAGTGGCAGAAGTGTCGGATTTCTTCGTTATTTCTTCGATTACGTGCGTAGTCATGTATAGACGAAGCTGATCGCGTTTAAAAGCAAATGATGTCTATCGCGTTGCGTCTAAAAGAAAAGCGAAAATCAGAAAGAAAGGAGGAAAAACGCGTTTGTAGGAAGGAAGAAAGAGAACGTGCTATTCGTGAAACGGGAGAAGATGGAAGAAAGAGAGGGAAAGAGAAGGGGAGTGGAACTTACGATGTACCGATTTATCGAGAGGTAACTGGTGCTCCCTGATCGAACCCTGCGCCTTTCGCACTGCCCGTTGTTCTCTTCTTGTCTCTTTTCAGAGCACGATTTCTTATGTTACATATGATTTTGGAAGTTAACCAGAGCGCACCTTTCTCGCAGATGCATTGTAAACCGTGTATAAAAGCAGTTAGTAAGAAGTGAGGCTGATAACCTGTCGTGCACAATTCCAGACCGACCGTTTTTAACGAAGCCTTTACAAATTCTTCTGGCTTTGGTGCCATCCAAGTTGGTTTCCTAAAGATGTTACGCAGATATGTAGTATGTATGTATGTATGTATGTATGTATGTATGTATGGATATGTAGCTATGGATAGATATGGATAGAAATCAAAATGTCACTTATGAAATATTCAGGCATTCAAGCACGTCAGAACATACAAGCGTCCGTCTCGATGAATAAATGCATATAACGTGTATCGAATAAAAAAAAAGAGAAGCGGAAGTCGCTTAAACGAATTCCGCTTGACTTACTTGATCTTTGACATCTTGGTGGCTACCGGGCCGGGAGTAACGCATTGAACGGTGACGCCGTATGGTTCGGCTTCCGCAGCCAAATCGTAGCTGAGCTTCAGCACATAGGCTTTGCTAGCGGCATATACGGACAAGTAGGGAGATGGCATAACCGCTAACGCCGAACTGATATTTATCAAAACGCCCTTTCTACGTTCGAACATTTGCGGAAGAAGAGCTCTTGCGACTCCTGTTACCGCCGCGACATTCAGCTGCAATATTTCCGTTAAACATCCTTCCGAGATGTTATTAAATAGATCCGGATGGTCGTAACTGGCCCCAGCATTGTTTATCGCCACAGCGACCTGTTAATAAAGACGGATTACGATTGAAAGATTAAACGACAATCGCCGAAGATCGGATCGCCCTTGGACGCGACGCTGACTCGACGATTCTCAATACATCGATATATTTCGCGTTAATTTGAAAATTTTGCTAAAAAGAAGTTTTCCTGTATGTGCCGATGCATTAACAACGCAACACGATATTACAATGTTATACATTACCTATATACATTATAGCCGTGTATTATTCAATTTTGAAATTGGCGGATAGAAATAATAAAACGAACCGTATGTATCTTCGGCGTAGGTGCGTGATCGCGTGTAAGTGCGTTGAATGGTAGGTATAAATTATTATTCGGCACGTGTGATAGCAAAAATGAACGAACGAACGGACCGGATGGATGGATGGATGGATGGATGGAACGAAAAAGAAAAGGGAGAGAGAGAGAGAGGGGGGAGGGGGGGGGGGAGATAAGAAAAAGGAGAAAGAACAGATACCTCGAGTTCTTCGGTGGCTTTGGCAATTCTCGTGTAAGCCACTTGTCCCTCGGTCAAGTCTGCTTCCACGATTCGAACTTCGACACCATACCGTTGTTTGATCTCAGCTGCGACTTGCTCGAGTTTCGCTTGGGTTCGTGAAACCAACACGATGTTCAGACCCTTTTCAGCTAATTGTTCCGCGTATGCTTTTCCAATTCCACTGGTGGCACCGGTAATCACTGCCCATTTACCCTGCGTCCTCAAGTCGATACCAAAACCGAAGCTCGGTCCTATTAGTTTCTTCCATGCGAGAATGCTGACTCGTAATAAAAATCGCAGTCCAATCGCTGCTAATACGACCAACGATGCTTTTTCCAAACACGTCAATGTCATCCTGAAACGATGGACAATTCAACTTGGTTTGATCAGCGGGCTACAAGCAGAAGCAACGATTCCCTCGAACGGTGACGCGCATCTACCGGTATCGTTCACATTTAACCGTATGTCATTCTCCCTACGAATTCTTTTTCTTCGTTTCTCCTCCCTTGCGCGATCGCACATCGGCGTGCCCCCGTATGCGATAACACGACGATCAAGCGAATCATTGGCTGACTCTGACAGCCGAGGTTATCGCGCTAATACTTTTTTCGCCACGCGTGCAAACATACGCGTACACTTTTATACATATGTAGATTAGCGTATGTATGTAGATAGCAAAGCGTACGTGCACAGGGCATTAGTTACCTATATATTTTAACGTATTATACGTGTACGTGTATCGTAGTATCGTATAATATCATATCGGACAAAATCGCTGCATAATAGTCGATGACGTACATACGCTGTCTCTTGTAGAAGCGGTAAGTCACTTTTTACAATTTTTTACATTTCGAATCGAAAATAATTTCGAAATGAGTCTACCAAAGAGTCTAGGAAAAGATGAACGTTTATAACCAGACTACTAAACTACTAAACACTACTGAAGCTTTATTGAAGGAAATTTCAGGTCTCAGCGACTAAATCAACGTAATATTTGAGAAAGACAAGCGTAAAGATTACCAATTTTCTAGACCAGTTAATTCTATCGATAAGGCCTCGAAGGTTGCGACAGCAACATGTCGCGAATGAGACACGATTATATTATACATACATATCGTTCGTTCATAATCTAACAGCAATATTTGTTACACGTTTAACAGTGGTCTATCTCGCTTACGAACTAAATTTATTCGCTTGTTCGTTATTTCTTTCGTATTTCTTCACTTTTACATACAAATTACACAGTACTATTGCCGTTGTATAAGATTTTTAGTATTCGACTTTGACATCCCCTACACACGATATTTAACGAAGCGAATATTAGTTATTTCCATATGATCGAACGATTTGGTAATTGCAAACTAGAATATTCAACGACTGCGAGACGAAACGGGTAGGATAGAAAAGTAAGAAGACGATAAACATGTATGTACATAAATAAACATATATATATATATATATATGTATATGTATATGTATATGCATATATGTATGAAAATGTAAATGATAAAAGATATCGGACGATATCTTACTATCTTACTATCTATCTTACTATCTTACTATCATCTTACTATCGGCAAAACGATTAACACAGATAAGATGCACTGATGCTTTTAGCGGGTTACCTGTATTTGATATCGTCGAAATCGATCGGTGATGCTGATGACGAGGACGATGATGATGAAGTTTCTTTCTCGATCCGACGTGTTGTTTCTCTTTGACACGATAGAGACGTTGTCGTAACCGTGAAACGATTAAGCTCATTAAAAAATAAGTAAAAATGCTCTTGCGCGGTAGGAAAGGGAGAAAACTCTGTGTAATCACACGCGTGTATTCTGTGCGGGAACGAGAATAAGAACGAGAACGAGAACGAGAACGAGAAGCAACTCTGATTAATCGAAATATCGACGAATGGAAGAAAAGAGACGAATGGGAAGATACGAACGATACGGAGCCGAGCAAACTGGAAGATACGCTCGGAGAGCAGGCCGGATCGCTGAAGGGTACGGAAGAGAGTAGCCGAGAGAAAGCGGAAAAGGGAGGAGAAAGGTGAAGTGAAAGGGAGGGAGAAGGTGAAAAGGGGGTGATGGAGAGGGAAGGGAAGGGAAGGGAAGGGAAGGGAAGGGAAGGGAAGGGAAGGGAAGGGAAGAGAAGCCGAAGGAAAAAGGAGGAAGCGAGAGGAGACGATATCGTGGCACGGTCGATGGTAGTAGGAAGCGTTGCGGAGTTTGCGCGGGCGCAGACCTAGATAACCATGTGGATGCGAATTCAAGCGAACGCGAACGAGACGTGTTTGATATACGTACAGTAAGTATGCGCAAGTATGCGCAAGTATGTGGTTTCGACGTATAGATTGTAAATGTATCGACATAGACGGTCGGCGGCACGACGAGCAATGTCAGCGTTAAGCCGTTCCAGAAGAAAGTCGTGCTTCCACCTTTTCTTTGCCAAGGCAGGGGAACGGTTAATTTTTTCTTTGACACACTTTGCTTTGGCACATTCTTGTGTAGCGAATACTGCCGATCGAAAAAGTGGAATGCCAGCGTGGATAATTTGCCTCCGCGTTTCTCCTTGCCTACTCGTATCGCGTATTACTTGAACGTATCAAACAATATGTCCAATAATACATCCACCGACAACGATGTTCGCCTAAATACCTAATACGAATAATCCGATCGTAGTTTGTCTATCGTGGTTTCAGACTCACTTTATTTTGTCGTTTACAAGTTGCACGAGTTTCTATTATATTTTGTTTTCGTTGTCATCGTTTTTCGTTTTTCCGTTTCTCTTTATTTTCGTCGTCGTTCCCGCTTCGTTTGGACGTTGCGTTTACGCTTAATTATCGATTTCGTGTAGGTTAAACGTTCGCAAGCTTCGAACGAGCGAGTATCTTAGAGTCTACGTTTACGTATTTTCTGCGCTTTTATACATATCTAACCGAGTGCTTATATGCTTAGTTATACTAGTTAGCTATATTAGTTATAAAATAATGGTAAATGAAATAAAGTGTGTAGTAAATAAGCAGTAAAGCAAATAGATCGGAGAAGAACGATAAAACCGATACACGTGTGCGCGTGATATTTTTCAAACGTGCAAGTCAGTGGTGTTGATTAATCGCTCGGAAGTATCGGGTATCATGCCCTTTGTTCCTGTTTTAACGACGCGTCGACCAATCAACATCGTGACGTTACGATCAGCTTGGTGCATAGTTTGTAGGTGAAATCGTCTCCAAAGCAGAGCCTTGGTATCGAAAGATTTTGTCCAATCCTGCCATTCTCCGCGAGTGATCTTCTCACTTTCCATCTCCAACAACTTCTCGATCACGGTCCGTAACCATATATTCCAATCTTTGGCCACGTCGCTGATGTACTCGAGCCATCTAGTCCAATTTCTAATTTCTTTAGACTCTACTTCTGGCATGTATCGTTCCATGAACGCCATCTGCGATTTACTTAGTATCGATCTTAACCAATTTGCCATCTTTCCGCATACTATGTTCATAATGGTCTTCAATTCTTCCGTCAATAGATCCGGGTTTTCCAGCCTTACTATACTACTCAACTTTTCGTAAATTGCGCGATGTATGCCATTTGTTATCGGATCATCGCCCGTATTTTCTGGCATGCTTTCGATCATCTTGTAGATAGTATCGATAATCTTGTCGAACGTAAGGAAAGGGAGATCGGTTTTAAACAGTTCTTCCAAGCCCTCGATAACGTCTATATGTTTGGGTAATTCCATCTCAACCGGCGATACTTCCACTCTCGTTTCCTCCAACGGTTCTTCCGCCTTCTTGTCTTCGACTCGAGCTTCTTCCGCTTTTGCTTCTACTTTGCCATCTATCTCTGTTTCCAGTTCCGATATTGGCTCTACTATCGCCACTTTTTCCGCTTCTGATACTGATTCTACTTTTAGTTCTGCTTCTGGCTCTGGTTCCGATTTTGCTTCTAATTTTGCTTCCGTTTCTAGTCCTGCTACTGACTCTGCTACCCGTTCCGATTCTGATTCTGGCTCTCGTTTTGTTTCTGCTTCTGCTTCTGCTTCTGCTTCTGCTTTTGCCTCTGATTCTGATTCTGGTTCTGATACCGGTTCTGTTTTCGGTACCAGCTCTGGTTCTGCTTCTGATTCTGGCTCTGTTTTTGGTACCAGTTCTGCTTCTGTTTCTGCTACCGGTTCTGGTTGTAGTTCTGGTTGTAGTTCCGGTTCTGTCTCTGATTTGATTTCTGGTATCTCTTCTAATCCCGATCCTGCTTCTAATTCTGTTGCCACTTTTGTTTCCACATCCGCTCCCTCCATATCCGCTTCTATCTCCGCTTCAACTCGAGCCTTTGGTTCCGTTTGTATCTCAGTGTCCACTTGTGCTGCTGGTTCCACTTGAGTTTCTGTTTCCATATCCACTGGCAATTCTATTTCCGCTACTTCCGAGTCTTCCGCTCGAGGCTCGATTTCTTTTGTTTCCGTTTCCTCGTCCATCGTTTTCGCATCCTCTTCCCAATCCAAGTCTGATTCGCGGTCTTCATCGTCTTCTTCGTATTTCTTTAGGTCCTCGTCCTTATCTTTCTCCTCGTCCTCCTCATCGTCGTCGAACTCCTCCTCCTCCTTCTCCTCCTCCTCCTCCTCTTCCTCCTCCTCCTCTTCCTCGTCTATTCTCATTTCCTCTTCTTTCCTTCGACATCGTTCTACAAGTTTCTCCTGTTGGTATTGCGCGACCTCGGACAGCACTCCGGTTATCCAACAGGCTATTGCGTCGGCCAAATAACGCACTTGTTGCGATTTACGATCTTCGTCTTGCGGAGGGCTATATTCGAGAACATCTGTCAGACGTCTGATTATCACTTCCGCGACATCGTTCAACTCCGACTTCGGATACGAGCATTTCGATTTTAAGATACTTCGGACAAAACGCTCGGCCATAAGATATTGACAAGATATCGAATCTTTGTCGAAAAATCCTGCGGTTGCCATACCAACGCTTGATTTCTTTAATTTGTTTGCCTCTTTATATTGCCATTTCTCCGTTCCTCCTTTCCTCTTCTTTCCGCCAGACTTCTTTTTACCCGAGATTTTTGCAGCTTGTCTACAAAAGATATTTCACAGCCGTGTACACCTCGACGATGCTTCAAGAAATTTCAAAATTATTTTTCCAACCGCATAACGAACGTTATTATGTATCTTTCGATGGAAAATAGAACAGAACGAAACAGAACG
This sequence comes from Bombus breviceps, assembly GCA_014825925.1. Classification (NCBI taxonomy): domain Eukaryota; kingdom Metazoa; phylum Arthropoda; class Insecta; order Hymenoptera; family Apidae; genus Bombus; species Bombus breviceps. Next base: position 15,695,196 of record CM026184.1, read on the forward strand.
AAACAGAACGAAACAGAACGAAACAGAACGAAACGAAACGAAACGAAAGAAAAAACAAAATAAAACAAAACAGAGAATATGAACGAAAAGATAATGTTACTCAAGTGCATAAAGAATGGTTTAAACGATCGATACGTTACTCAGGAGTTAAACAAGTTTCGTTCTCTACGGTTCGGACGAGATTATCCACGAAAGCCGGCGGTAATATCGACGCGCCTTGTTGTAAAGTTATTAGCATTCGTTGTCTCGTCGGTTGTGCCAATTCTTTGATTCGCGGTGACACTGGTCTTAGTTTCCTAAGCACCGTCTCCTTCTGATCTGGCGGGCATTTCCGACTATGTGAAAACATTAGAATCTTTTGTTACGTTTGCTGTTCCGCAAAACCGACAGTATCAAAATGTATCTCATTGATGAAGTTCAAACTTTCACCTTGCAGTCGCTAACATATTGATATAATCTTGTTTTGTTAAACAGTGTCTGGGTATGGTGTCTAATTTTGCAAATGTACAAGGCTCTCCAAATACCGAAACCATTGTAAATTTTGCCGTCTTTTTCTTCTTCCTGCCTCTCTGTTTTCGACAGCAATCGTCGTTCGACCTCTCTGTATGCTACGGCACAAATTTATCATAAAGCCACAAATTTAGCTACATTATTTCATAGATCGATGAAAAACGTAATAATCTCCGTTCGTTGATCGAACCATTTCAGATGCCGAATCGAACGACGTTCAATTATCGTTACGGATTTAAATTGTTTTCGCAGGAAATTCTATCGAACGGTTGAAACAGCAGCGAAACAGGCCTCGAGAGCATCGAATAAAACCAGTATGCAAATCTGACTTGTGTATGCTTGTATATTATAAACATGGATTAAAGCATTTTCTTATCTATATATATATATATATATATATATATATATATAATTCACGATGATAAATTAGCTTCTCAATCGCATCTAACCTGCTTTAATTAGAACATTGAACATATTTTTCACTTGTGTACAATTAACGCGATTCTTTCCTATTTCAAAAGTATGATATCCGTGATGAAAGAAGAAAGCGAATCATCCGAAAATGTTGAAACTTGTAGTTCCATTTGCCTTAGTTTTCTTTAAAGGTGGTTTATCACAGTGCTCCCATCTTTTCTTCTTTTCCACTATTCGTGGATAACCTTCGAACGTATCATCCTTTTGTCCTCTCTTTATTTCACGCTCGATCGAAGTGGCTCGCTTAACGTCTTCGGGCGAATCGTCGTTTTTTTCCATGTTTCTCTTTTCTACGAACAATACGTTCACACATACACACACATATACACATATATACGTACTGCTATACGTACATGTGTAACACGATATAACATTAATTATCCTTTTTTGTAGTTTCATTCTAAACAATTCCATGTTAATAGTTTTGAATAATTCTCCTTTCTTAGATATTAGATCATACCTGACGTACAATTACAATTTCAAAATTTCATCCAACGTGCAAACTGTTATTCCTTTTGTTGTTTTTTTATTTCCTCTTGCTCTTTTCTTCTCTATGTGCCGTTATTATATGTTCCTTGTTCCTTTTGATTGTTGCAAATGTGTATCGAGATAGATTTACTTGAAATTTTTTTACATTTTGCATAAAGTCGTTAAATGTGGCAGGTTAAAAGCGATAGGATAGGGGAATCTGTTTTGTTTTGATAGTATAGATTTTCATCTCTCCTCCATGTATAGGTACGGTATGCATGTGATCAATCAATAACATATGAATATGAATTCAATCGCTTAACCGAATGCAACGCCACGCTTGCCACATATCTATACGGTCGTTGATTGTTTCTAGCAGTTTTAATTTAGTCGATTATTTTAGATATTCGTTCACGCATACCATATCTATGGATGCATATGTGCGTGCCTGCGTGTGTATTTTATAGAGGATATATTACGCAATCATTCGGTTGTTCTTTATCGGTAAAAAACTTGATTATTTTCGCTATACGTATAGAGAATTATGCGCAAGAGAAAAAGATACCTGTATATAGATGCGATAAATGAACGAGCGAGAATAAGCAAGTATGCGTCATTGGCGGTATCTGTGGCGATATTCTATATATGATATGATACGGTGCGAAGCGGCAGATGATACTCCGATAGACGAGAGAGAATATTCGATTGCAGTGGATAAGGTAAGCTCGCCGAAGGCATTGCCGAACGATAGTGTGGTGACTGACACGGCAGAACAATGGCAATTGCTCGTAGAAAGTTGTGCGGATGGCTTGAAGATGGCGATAGCTACGGTATCAGTGCTCGACACCGATAGCTGCTCCGTTTACTAATCGATCATTCCGGGTGTCGGGAGTCCGTGCAAAGTAGATGCAAGTTGGTGTGCCTATTTGAGAGGACGCATACTTCACAAGGACACTTGTGAGTAAAAGAGGTGTTTCTAAGATATGCAGCTGTGTGAAAATAACTGTTGCTCCTATATAAATCACTCATGATACAGGTGTTTTAGCACAAGATGTTAGTTGGGATTGTGTCGTGAAAAATGTTGAGGACCAACAACAGCAACTCATCGGAACGAAACACCGTTTGAGACGTCCAACGATACCTTCTCCGCTTCGTTGCTGCACCGCTTCAAGTGGTTACGATTATGATGAGATAACAAACGCAGAATGAAATACAGTGGCAGTAACCTTCTTGGTTATGCAGTTTACGCATTTATTCTATTTTTTAACGGTGAGTCAAACATGACGCTCTTCTTTTCTTTATACCGATCTTTCTATTGTTTCAATTCAAATGCTTTCTCATTTTTACGTACACCTTCCTCTTTTTCTCACTCGGCTTTTTACCAAGTAATTTTTTGTTTTTATTACACTCACCTTAACCTTTTATCTTGCGCGCTCTGTTCTGATTAATAATAATAATAATCATAATAATAATAATACTGACGATGACGATGACGATGACGATGACGATAATGATAAAAACAACAACAACAACAACAAGGAGGAGAAGGAGAAAAAGCCTTTTTGTCGAAGCTACGCTCCTACGATTCAATGAATCAGTGAAATATTATCTAGCGTCGTTTTAAACCATCCGGTCATACGTCGATATAAATATTTTTTACCATTCTGCGTTTGTATATTCAACTTGCAGATCCATTTATTTATTACTATCGATATTTATGTCGATATTATGTCGAACGGCAGCTTTTAACACTCGATACTTGGTGGATTTTTCGATTGACGTAACGTGCGTATGACGCATGTATATACATTGCCGCTCACCTGCTTACTTGATCACTTGGTACGATATGCGCGTGCCACTTTATGTTAGCAAAATAGTTGTTAATTGTTATTTTTGTGCCGCCGTGTGAAATTCAAACAAATAATGCAAAAGACAAATAGAGGGAAACATTGTTAACCAATGATTCAATTTACGAATTTCATTTCTCATAATTTCACTGCTTGGTAATCTTATTAATGTGTAAGAGTTCCTATGAATACTTTCATAAATATTTTGCAGTTATTCATGCAGAAAGTGGTGTCACCTGCAAAGATCAACAAGGACGAATCTATGAAAATACTTTTATATACATTCCTGGCCCAGAACCCTGTACATTATGTGTATGTGATAATGGCAATCCAAAGTGGTGTAGAGCGCTTGTTTGCAAGTATGCAGAGGTATTTCAAGTGCTAAGATAATCATATCGCTTTGTGCTTGGTATTATTCTCTTTCTTTGTGACTGAAAGATTAACTCTACGTTAAACAGGAATATTGTAAATCTACCCGGCATATCTGTTGCCAATATATTTGTTTGGATGATACAGTGTTATCTATACCGAATGACAAATCTGACGGGATTGGTAGCAACACAAACGACGCTGCCACAAATTACGATATAGGACTACGATCTGTTGCTAGTTTTGTAACAGCTGTATTGTCATTGAGTCTGTTATTTTTTTTAATACACCGTTTGCGCCAAAGAAAGATACGAGGTATTTTTCCTTCACAATGTGTCAAGTGTTCTTATATTAGGATAATAGATAAAAAATTTTGATTATTTTGTAAAAGTTTGCGTGGCAGGAAGACAGAGCAGACAGTTAGCAGAGGACCAAAGAAACTTAGGTAGTATGGGATATTTAGAACGAGATGGATTGTCGCATGGTGTTCCTATGGATGACATTCCATGCGGAGCTAGTTATCCATTGTGGAAACCACCGAATAATTACTTTCCTCGTGGCGAGGCTCCGCCACCTTATGAAGAAGCAGTAGCAGCAGCGAGAGCGGAACAAGCTCTTTTATCCATGAACCCACAAACGCTTCCGCAATTAAATTATCCAAACATCTATTTGCCAAATACCAATAGTCGTACAAGTATATCGTTAGTAGGAAGCACTCAGAGTGGTATAAATCGCAATTCGTCAACATTAATTTGCGACGGCGGCATAACGGATCAAAGTGGCTTAATCTCAACGCCAAGTAGACCAATATCGAATCCAAACATATATGCTAGCTATCGGCAGTCGAATCAAAACGAAACGTTATCTCCGAGTGTTAGCGTAGGAACTTCTACGACGAGTTTCACAATGGGAACAAGTACTTACGAAAATTTACCTACTCCCATTGGAATTCCCAACTTCGTTAATCAGCGTCCTGATGTAACAGCACAACCTTTATCCAACTTCACCCAACAACAATCTACTATTCCGAAAAGTTATCAAACGCATACTACCCTTCCTCGACAAACTGGTGCATTTACAATATCCGCAACCTTACCAAATTCTAGTGTGACTGCTCATCGTACAATTCCTAGGACTTTAACAACTCGTACCGGTGCAAAGCTACAAGATATTATAAATGATTGCACCCAGAAAGAATTTTTACGATCTACGATAACAACCGATATTACTACGTCGAATATACCACATTCTTCGCAACAAAATGCTGTAACTAAATTAGAAAATTCAAGGGAAAATACAAATCCGGAAACATTTCGCGAAGATGTACAAATACAGCCTTCTTCTGCTTCTTCCTCAGGATTGCAACAAATTGAAAGGCAACCATTGGATCCTAAAATGGAACTAAAATCTCATGATTTTAAGGTATAGTACAAAATCTAACATAATATTGTAAGTATTATAAAATTCTCTCCTTTTAAATACACTTGCTTGTTGTATGTATATAATGATTTTCGTGCATTCCAGCCGCCATTAAATATAGCTAATGGAATTAATGAAGAAGGAAGTTTTGAATCGGTAGCATGCACTTGTAGCATGCAAGCTCTTTCTACTCTCCACGACGATACAGATGATTATAGAAGCGAATGTGAAAATTGTAAAAGCGCAACAGGTTCTCGTTATTACTTAGATAACGAAGATGAATTAATTACGTCACCGCACGAAACTATGACGTTACATAGAAGACCAGATGAAACAGCTTCGAATGTTACTCCTCAGTATTATAGAACTTCACTCACACTGCCTATAAGTACCCGTCAACGAACAAGGTAATTATAGAAAAAGGAATTATTATTCTTTTCTTACTTGACTTAATATTAAATCACTTTATAACGTTTAAGGATTATCGAACCACTACAACTAATAGTTGTGATAACATGTCGTATGAAGAAAAATTTAATAATTTGATCATAGTATATTATACAGGATTGTGCGCATCTTTTATTCATTCTCTTCTGCTGTCTATTAATTACGTCTCCGGTCTCCATGTCTCATTAATATCTTCTTTCTGCTACTATTTGTCCAATCTGAATTATAAATTTTTCAAAAAATTAGTAAACGAAACAATATGAATGTAACATTTTATAAGTTTACATTTGTGCTATCGATTGATTGACCTTTGTCGATATTTCTTTGTATCTAGGAGCACTGGCATTCGTGAAAATTGGTTCAACCCAATGCCTCAAAGTTCCACAGAATCCTCGGATGAAAATTGATTGCAGTTATGTGTTTCCTGTGCATCGTATAACTATTAAAATGATTTATATTACACTACCATTGATCAAAATTCGATATTGAGGAAGACGAACAATGTTCATATTTTATTGCGTTGCAGACAACGTTATATTGTCGGTAAATAGTAATACATTACCAGATAAATTTCAGAGTTACGGTGAAACTTTTTCTATCTTGTTCACTGTATATAAACTATTCACACACATACTCAAACTATGTATGACCTATGGAAGAAATGAGTCACGCTTTTGCTCTCACGGTTTTTCTTTACATGTTATTAAACTTTGAGAGCAAAGTTTAGATAATATATTTATTGCATAGCAACTTACAATTCCGATATGTTTAAGTACGTAACTACCCAAAGTATTTTTAACTATGTTCTATGCATATCATTTGTTAAAGATTCATCAACAGAATTGAAAATTGAATTTTTATCGTTTTATTACAGAATTCCCTTATTGTTTTGTCATGAACAGTACGATATATATATTTCGAGAAACTGGATAACGCAATAAAATATAAAGAACAGATTAGTTCATATTATACTCATTGTTACATGTACACTTTTTTTATTCGTTTACCAATTGTTAATTTCGATACCTACTTACAATAATTTCAATACCAATAATTCAATAATGTGAGAGAAAAGTGAGTATAAAATAGGATATGAAGGTTGCAGGTAAGTCAATGACAATTTGATAACTTATTCGAATATTATTACACTGTTGTATCATTATTTATATTATTTTTAATTTCTACATCTCATTATTATAGTAACTTTTTTTATGAAAATCTTAGTGTAGAAACCTTTATTTAATTATGATATTTAAACACGATATTCTAGCTTAATTGAAAATATTTTCATATAAATTTTCTTTCCATACACTGGTATTCTGACGAAAATGGACAAAAGTAAATCTATTAGATAATGTGCAGTGCACAAGTATATATATATATATATATGTTTTGAAGTCTTTTAAGAATACATATCAATATTGAGTACAACCTCCAAGTTATATAAAAATTACATAAATATATTCATTTTAGTTAATTTCTCGACACATTTGTTAATTTTTCTCGTTCATTTAGCATGAAACATAAGTGTACAATATGTTAATAATAAGAAATAATAGAAATTGTTTTACGATTTGTATATACATATGCTTGAAACAGATCTATTGGTTCAAATAGCCTAAATCAGCCTTAGTACATATATGTTATGCTTCTTCCACTTATCGCGTGAATGTTGACTCTATTCTATTATATTTCAGTGTTATGTATGCGAGCGTTCGTGCATTTGTGTGTTAAGCGCATACAAGATATAATATTCGTCTTAAAACTCTTAAATTGACACTCGGGAAAATGTCTTATTTCGTATGTAGAACGTTCTTTTTATGATGTTTCTTTTTCTCGTAATTTTTAATGGAAAGTATGATTGTAGTTAGCCAAATTTTACATTCAAACAATCGACTCACATAAGATATGGTGAAAATTTCTAACGACTATGTTTAACAAGTTTTGGTATAAGGATAAACGTTTTTAAGTCTATACAATTATACTCTATGTAAAGTGAGAAGAAAGATTTTTCTTATTGGGGATTATTTGTAACAACAGACTTTATATGATCCACGCATGAGTGAGATACTCATTGTCTCTAATCGGTGATTAATGATTTTTAACATATGAAACAAAATATGAAATGGTCCCCTAAAGCATGCAATATTTAGTAATTATAATATATTTTAGTTTATGGATAGAATTTAAGAATCAGACTGATCATATTTAATGATATATACAAATATTTCTATTTGAATCAAGTCGGTGATGTATTTCACTAATCATATATATTTCACTAAAATTCCTTTCCTAATGTAATTTCCTAATGTAATTTTTGTATATTATTACAAATATTCTATAAATTAGTAAGGTCTAGGATGACTAATTATTGATAATATGTTAACAAAAGTTAATAAGTATTTTATTATCATTATGACATTATTAATCTCATTGTCATTTTAATCCGTTGTACTTTTATGTTGTTTTATATTTTTGTTATATTTGCGAAATACTTTAATCAATCAGTTAGTTAATCAATTGTAAGAAAAGTACACTTATTTATTAGTTGTAATTATTTTCACAAATATTTGTTATTTCATGCAAAAGTATATATTAATTATCTAATTATTGTCTATATATTCAAAAGTATATAGAAATGTAAAAGTAATAAGTTGCAGAAATTAATTAACAATCGCTGTTACTAATTTCCTTTGATAATTAAATTTTTGCATACATTTTTTTACCACTTTACGTTAATCAAACATACACAGAGAGTACGTTTTGCAGTTCTGCTGCGGTTAAGGATGTAAATAAGAGGTGTGTGATTAATTGAGAGAATATTGGATAAGTTCGGGCGGACGAACGTAATAGCGACAAAACATTGCCTCAAAAATTACATTTAAAATAACTCGTAAGATACCAATGTTATTTTATGCAATGCAGCGTAATATGTAAACTCTGTGCGAAATTGTATAATTTTCATAATATACATAGGAAGTGATATTAACATTTCATAAAATTATTTCTTTAAAGTAACAAAGCGCTATATGTTGTTTCCTTTTTT
>CM026184.1:15703968-15817360 GCA_014825925.1 Bombus breviceps
ATGTTGTTTTGCCATTGTATTTTCATTACTCATAATTAGAAACTAAGTGTACAGTCAATTATGATATAGCGCATAAACTATTGTTGGAACGGTATAATGTATCAAAAAGGATCAAATATTTTGATTCTTTCCAAGACCTTAATTAATAAATTAGTAAATTAATTATTTGGCAATCATTTACGACTAATGAGCAAAGCAGGACATGTTAACAGCTATGAATGATTAAAAGTACTACGTCACTAGTTTATCAATTAATAAAAACTTTATGTGTACGTAGAAGGTGAAAACTGTGCTTAATATTAGCAAAACAAAATTTAATACGTTACAGGTATTATTACGTATTAGTTATAGCTATATACATGTAGCATTCAACACCTAAATAAACCAAATCAATTATTGAGGCAATTTTTTATTATAATTACATTCGTCTGATAGAACAATGCCATCATTTCTCTTGTTGGTTACCATTTAATGTGTTCAGCCCTAGTAAAGATATTTAAGCTGCTTATATCCCTTAATGAATCGGCGATTTCTTCGTTACGAATTTCGTAATTTGAGTGAATTCTATGTATAAGATAAACATCGACAAAATAAAAATTATTTCTGTAATAGTTAATTTATGACATTCGTAATGCTTATTTCCAACGTAAACTTCCAAAACTTGGTTAATTCGATTAATATAAGAGAAGAAATAGATCTGTTTAAAGTGTTCGTTGTTTTGATTTTTTGCAAGTAACGTTAACGTGCGTGAACATTTGAGTAAAACTCAGGATATGAAAGAGATCGTGGAATATATGAAAAATAGCTAAGAAAACATTGGTAACCATAAAAGAAAAGAAAAGAAAAGAAAATCTTTTTATAACATAATCTTCTATTGCGTCTATCATAATGCCAAGAATTTCAAACTATGGTACATACCGTAACTTTATAATTATACAATGATTCTGCGTTGAGCTATATTCTACAATACATATGTATGTATGTACATGCTTACATACGTAGATATGTATATATCGGCGGGGTATAATATGCAGCAAGTCTGATTTATCTAGAATATCTTTGATTCGATGATGATAATTATTTTAAGCCTACTTTAATATTATTTACAGACATTTACGCGGTTCTTATCATTTGTGTAATACTAAAATACTGTATACTAAAATATTATAAACTGCAATGTTCTCTCGTTTTTTAAATTCGAAATTCTAAGTAATCTTTTAAATACTTCCACATTTGATTTTCGTTTGAAACTTATATTATTCGATATAAAATCGTGATTCAAGTTTCGATGACAGCCTTCTTCGCAATAGTATCTATTTGTTTCAATTAAAATACATACATAAGTATATGAATCGAAACACTGGACTCCATATAGATATCCACACGAACAAAAGTTTAAAATACATATGTATACATACATTTCGTTTGCGAAATTGATAATGCGTTTATAATTATTAAAATCTATAATAATTATTATTGAATTGTTAAGTATTATAAATTAAACTTCCCATTGTAATCATTTTTCGGAAATATGGAATTATATATGTAATATCAAGAGATAGAATTCGAGTTTCAAGATATTCAAAGTTATTGAAAAGTCAGAGGAAAACGACAATGATGTTTATATATATATATATATATCGAATTATTACATATTGCATATACCTGCATATACTAAGTTACGAATTATCTTTTTATTAAGTTACAGTTATAATTACATACCGAGACAGAGGGGGTGGGGGGGGGGGAGAAAAAAAAAAGGAAAGGAAGGTAGGATATAACATGATTACGTGGAAATGTAATGTTTCATATCAATCATTTGATATAATTTGAAGAAGAATGTACCGAATGTTTCTTTATCCTTTTCGTCTTCTTTTTCAAGGGAAGGGAATTATTAATTTCGGTATATGTATAAAATTCATATAGGCAAATATTAGGCTTGATGGTAACATAAGTACATACATATGTATATGTATAACTGAGAGATCGTAGCAATAGGAAGCAGTTCTAAAACCAACTTCACGAATAAAATTACATTTAAAGGGAATCGAAGCATACATGAAACCAGTGAAACGAAAGCCATATGCGATTACTACATATACGTATTTCCAACTATAAGCAAACTCTGTGAAGATCGAAATCTCTTCTTATGATAATCGACGTATTTCGTGTGTTCATTAAACTTGACTGTATTGCATTTTTGAAAGAAATGTGTTCATTATATAATAAATCTCTTTCTACATGTATACAGTCGTTCGACGAGAAAGAAGGGTACATGCCGGTACTTAAAATGAATTTGAAAAAAAAAAAAAAAAGAAAAGAAAAGAAAAAAAACGTTCAAGACTCTTGTAGTTCAAACGGTACAAAAATTTGAATTATTTAATTGTTCGTCTAGTGATCTAAAATATTGTAATATATTTATCTGAGTAGGTTTAGAATGAAATCTTTATCGCGCTTACTTGTGTAAGTGGAGCATTATAAATTGATATAAGTTGTATTAGAACATTGTGTGTCAGTAGACTATCGTTTGATTGTAATAAATCAGTACTTTACATAATCTATTCGTTATTAACTATTCAGTCTGCAATGAATTTAATTAAAGATTAATCAATATATCCACTTATTTGTTCGCTCATATGTATGTGTAGTATTTCCTTAGAATATGTCAATGAAAAATTTCCAAGAAATTTCGATAAAGATTTTTAATACAGTTTCGTGTAGAACGTTACATAATTTAATACGAAATTTCCGCAATTGATGTAACGCTCTTTTCCTTCTTAAATTTCTTATAGTTGCGTAAATATTTATATAAAGGCTTTACAAATTTGAGCATGATCAAACGTGTGGTGAAGAGGAGACATAGTCAAAGATATTCGTGCACGGTCTACTCGAAAATAATTCAACTATACGCGAGTACACTATACCACAAAAAGGCATACACACACGCGCGCGCACATAAATGTATATTTAATTACATATAATAATTTGATAGCTAAATACGATATCAAGAGTCGTACATATCAATCATATTTTTCCAAAAACTATTTGTTATCGCAATATATTTTTAATTAATAATATTTTTCATCGTGTGATCCCCGAATAGAAATGAGTAGCTAAATAAATGATCAAGTATGCATACATACACATGAAACAACCGTGCGTACGTGCACAGCATACCTAACCTTATATTCCTCTGTCGAGATACATATGTATAATATTTAAAACGCACGAGCCATTTGAAATGTATGCACTAAGTACATACATATTTAACGATTGATAAAGTAAATAATTATGCACGTTTGGTGCATCTTTTACCATAAAAAGTAAAAGGATTTCATCTTACTTGCTGTATACGAACGAAGATATTATGTATGTAGTATATACATATTTATTTTTGAAGACAATCTAGTCTTTTTATTCAGAAAATGTCTTCACGGATATTTTACAAATGGAAATAAGAGACACAATGGTATTATACTTATAACTGATAATTGGCAAAAGAGGTTACAATTTGAATAAAAGTTAGCGAACAACGAAACATATTAAAACTAAAGAAAACTAAAGCTAAAGAATTGTAATCGAACGAAATAATGATAGATTGATGCGCAAATCGACTAATTTAATTAAACGCCATCTCGTGATATGTAGAGGTATCATTTAAAATCAGTAGTTTTCCAGTTCTGTTTCGGCATTCGCTTAAAACGTAATCAACGTACATCAAGAATTGTGACGGGTTACGATTCATCACGATAGTCAGAAATAGGCAAGAGGAGCAAAGAGGACACGTAAAAGATGGCGGAAGCCGTTGTAGACGGGGCAATGTCCCGATTTTTTTGTCACAAATGCAGTATCGAAATTGAACGTTTATTACCTGTAAGTATATTTGTCCTTCTTTTCACATTAATAACTATACTGTTAAACATGACACTATGTCTAAAACTTCAAATTTTTTGTTCCGAGTTGTCCTTTGGTATCACGCGTAAAAGTTCTTTTCTTTCTACCTTCTTTTTTTGTTCAATATAGAAAATCACACTAAACTATCGTCTTTTCAAGTACAATTAATCGCACAAATTACTATTTTCTCATTATCTTTTACATTTTTACTTTCACCATTATGTATTTATATTAAAACCAGTTAACGCTTGAGTATTATAAAAGATAATGTTATTTTAATGTAAAAGTCAATTAGATCGAAGAATATTTAATTTAAAATGCTTCTATATATACACTTCATCTCTCTTACACTTATTTTCTAGATACTTTTCTTAATGTGTATACTTAATATTGATCACTGATTTCTTTAGGTATTATATTGCTTTATTATTAAACATTGTACAATAAATTACATTAATTGTAACTAATATCTAATCTAAACAAATAAACACAAAAGTTATCGATACATCATCTATTGATCTTTAAGTATTAAGTCTATAGGTATCTTTTTGACAGATACACAAGAAGAAGCGTAGAAAGATTTAAGTTATTTCCTGTGTATTATATTTATTCAAATTACTTTACGAAACAGATTGGAATTGTGTTGTAACGACACGAATGGTTGTTGTCAATTATGATTTGATATAATGTTTAATCTATATTCTAGGATTACACGTGTCCAAGATGTTCGAGTGGTTTCATAGAGGAATTAGAAAGCGATAGCAGTGACAGCGGATCTGGAATGCATATTACTAACGACGCGGATGATGTAAATATCATTTCTCAGTTCATAATAGTAAATAACGTTATAGATGCATTATAGACGAAATGACCATTGTTTTTAAATCTTAATATGTTAGTTTTGCAACTACATTATATTTTGATGTACTTCATTAATGTTTTGATCGAATATTTATTATGTAGCTTTGGGAACGTTACGCAGATGTTCCTTTAAGAGGGGGATATGAGACGGAATTCTCCAATCAGTTTGAAACACCGTTCAGTTCTACACCTGTTAGAAATAACGGTCCTGCTGGTAGAAGACGAACTCATTGGTCACGTAATGCTCAAGATACACGTCGTTCTAATAGGTATATCACTTCTAATTTTTTTAAAAGCTCGCAGCGTTCACACATTAAAATTTCTAATTAAATAATTAGTTCCATGTATGTATCCTTACAGTAATGATATATTTGATTATTTTAATGTAACGTAAGTGTAAGGTATATTAAAGACAAAAATTATTTATATAAAAATATGAAAATTAATAAATGTAATTAATTTATTACCGACTTCTGCGGTATGTATGGATATGATTGGTTATTTTTATGTTGAACAGCAGTCGTGGACGACAGGAAGTAATGCCTGTGTCTGTAGAGAATTTCATACAAGATTTTATACTTAATCTCTCAGAAGGAGTAGCACAAGCTGCACAACTACCTGTGTATGTATAATATTAATCTTTATTATACATTTGTTCTTATTTACCTAATGTGTACAAGCATGTATGCATATAATTGCTGAAGCTCAGAAGATTTGCAAGGCAAATCAAATCTTTTAACTTGTATAATATAGAAAAGGAAACCACATACTTTATGTAAAATTATCTTGAGAGAGAGAGAGAGAGAGAGAGAGATTTGCATGTTATTTATATAGAATATTATCCTGAGTGAATTCAAAAGCAATTTTCCAATTTTAGTTCATCTGCATGTAAAATATTTTTATTTGGCATATAAAACAGGATATCATGGTAATTATTAAGCAAAAAATAAGTATAAGCGTTTAATAAGAATTTCAATGAAATTAGAACCAAATTTTAGTTAATAGCTTATCTTTTAAGTATTACATAGAATATATAATTGTGTATGTAATTTTCACTTTTCTTTATATTTATACATAATATTTTTTAAATAGCGTATAAATAGATGAAGCTGATTTATGCGTGTATATACGTATGTTGCGCGTATATAAACGTATGTTCGTTCATTTTACATATTTATAATAGATTAAAATTTGAGCAATTCCACACAAATAATCACATACTATGTAGTACTCACTGTTAGAAAGGATGGAAATAACTGAATAAAAATAAAAGTAACTTGAGAATGTGTTACGTGGAAAAGATATTAATAAGCGATATTAATGGAGATATATAAAAAATGACAATGAAAGTTCGAAAAAATTATTATAACGGCTTATATCCTTTTTGCAAGAAGATATTTTTATGATTTATTTCACAGTAATGCTGACTTTTATTTTCTGTCTAACATTGATTGAATAAATCTATCTTATATATATATATATATAGTATATAGTATATAGTATACGTAAACGTATATATATATAATATATGTAGTATATATGTATAGGATATATGTATATGTATAGTACATGATATAGTATATGTATAGTATATATATACACGCACACACACTATATCGTGTGTGTGTGTGTGTGTGTGTATGTGTGTGTGTGTGCGTGCGTGCGTGCGTGCGTGCGTGTGTGTGTGTGTTAATACAAAATACGTTAAATTTATTAATATAAAATGTGTTAAATTTATTACATGAATTCAGGATCATGGATCATAAATTGAAGAGCGATATTATAAATAGTAGATGAAAAATCACTTTTGTTTAACTTGCATTGTGCCTTAAATTGTTTCCTTGCATTATACCATTGGAGCAAACATTAGATATGTATGAATAAACATAAAGAGAAGCACTTAAAAGCTTGTTCACCCAGGATAAAAGTTATTATTGCTTTGTTTGATATTTGGTATTACTAAAATAAAGCACAATAATGTAGATTCAATATTAGACTGTTCTTGGGAAATCCTGGAGATTATGTCTGGGGTCAAGATGGCTTAGACGCGATTGTAACGCAATTATTGAATCAAATTGATGGAACCGGACCACCTCCCTTACCGAGAAAGCAAATCGATGAAATACCAACTATAACTGTGAGTCAATGTCATGTGGGTGAGTAAAACGTGTACATATGTATATTGTAACTGTAACTCATGATTTTAAAGATTGATCTGAACATTAACAATAAATTATATTTTATAAATTATACATACAGATAGTAAACTCCAATGTTCCGTTTGTTGGGAAGACTTCAAACTTTCTGAACCAGTCAAGCAACTTCCTTGTTTACATCTATATCATACACCGTGCATCGTACCATGGTTAGAATTGGTAAGTTGAAAAGAGATTCGAAGAGTTCAATTTTATTTTGAGATGATACAAATGCCTTTTCATGATATTTTTCTTTCTTTTTCCTTTTTTCCATTTAGCATGGTACTTGCCCTATTTGTAGACAGCACTTGGGAGGTCAAAATTCAGCAGAAGTACATCAGGATACCGTAGGACGTAGCTTAGTCGCTCTCTTTAGGTATGTTAGATATTTTACCTGTACAGAGCTTGAATTTCTTACTTAGACATGGCGATAACGTAAACATAACATAACAATTGATATTTTGAAATATATGTAATACATGGAAACTATACATTTTAAGAATCTGGATATTCACATTATGTAGAAAGTATAAAATTCTCATAGTTATATCTATTTACTTCTAGGGCAACCAACGAATCGAATAATACTAGAACATCGTCACCTTCATCCTCGAGTGGTAATAACTCCAGTAGTAACTCATCGAGTGAGATTTGAGATTGATTATCCTGTCTTAATATTTTCTCTACCCAGCAGGACACGCAAATATACACACACGACATGCGTCTATTTTTCACTTTTTTCAAATTTGTTTCCTGGCACTGTTCACTCGAGCGATGCTCATATATATCAATATTGTATCTCGACACTAATATAAATTTCAAGCTTTATACTTCAATCGACAGTGTAATGTGAATCAAGAAAAAATAACGCAATATAAAATTACAACTTGCATGTGTTGCTTTGCATGAATTATAACGAGATATGAACATTAAGGGTCAAACAAAGACGTGCGTATTTATAGTTGAAATAATCATTGTTGCTATATATATGTATATATTTATTTACGCGCGCGCCTGCATATACACAATTTCATAGTTTGCAAAAATAAGTAAGAAATTTAAGAAGAATGTGTATGTTTCTTTATAAAAGTTTGAATTTGGATGTTTAATAAATTTAAGGTGATTACAATAATGTTTACAAAATGAGAAATGAAGAAAACACTGTAACATAATCTAAGCGTAGGAAGTGTGTTATATATAAAAATAATGGAAGAAACGTTAGTGGTTTTAATTGTGTACAGTTTAATTGAAAATTTATGCACCAATTTTCTTTCTGGCATACTCTTCTTTTCTTTCTTTTTCATTCATATGATCTTGATTTTGTATGCTGTTTAATTGTAACATACATGTACGAGCGTTTCTTTGAGTTTTAAGAATTGTCAAAAAATTAGCCACTAATATTCTTATTTACATTCTTTTCTTGAAACACCAAGTGTTTGCACCAGTATTGTACTACAAATTGTTATCGATATATTTTATTTTATTTTGATCATTAACAAATATACTGTACAATTTATACTGGTGCATGAAATACACGCGAGAATTGGTTATGAAACAAAATTACAGAGACATTACAATGGAAGTTATGAGAAATGGAAAAGTAGAATGGATCATGATATTTGTGTACTTGTTTGAAGTTGTACTTTTTTTCTCTCAAATACGGTTATATACTATCCTATATAATTTATGTTACCCTTCTCATTATAAAATCGAAGATAAATATATCACATTAACTATTAGCGCGATAAACGAATTGTTTATTTATCATTGGATTGATATTGGTTTGGTACAGACGCGAATATGATCGTTCGTTATTCACAGCTGATAATCAGCTGTAATAAGTATCATAGATATATGAATAAAGTAGAGAATGTGAATAGCATTTAGATACGGATATGTATCGTGTTAAACTTTATAGATTTCAATATAGTATACAATTCAGGTAATAATTATCTGCAATATCAATATACATATAAACACTTCTTCAATTTGCCATATTACGTAATATACGTGTAGTAAATTATAGTGTTGCTGTTCTTTATAGGCCAATGAAATTTGATTTGTTTTCACAGTATAATATAATAAAATATAAAGAGTACATTAATCTTTTATGTTGTCTGTTTTTAAAATGTGATAAGTGGAAAAAGATGAAAAATTGTAATTGGGAAGAAAGAAAATGTATTCAATTTACATAACTAAATATTATCTAATTGAAAAAGATTGTAAACAAGCTTGAAAATAAATAAATGGTTTTTGTTTAAAAAATCTAACCGTTATAGATGTTTAACAGATAACATAAACCATATAAATATATATAAATATATATAAATATATATAAATATATATAAATATATATAAATATATATAAATATATATATATATATATGTATATATATGTATATGTATACATAATGACGAGTATAATAGCGATAGTAGTAGTAGTAGTATCAGCAAATAGTATTAGTAGGGCTATCTTATTTGAGAAATATTCTGCATGCAATTAAATGTATATATAGGAGTTGTATAGATATTTTTAGTAAGGGGTATTCGAAATTGAAAATTCTATTAGGTTACGAATTCTATTAGGTTAGGTTAGGAACAATTTTCATCTACATTCCTTATTTTTATACGAACGATCCCAAATGTTAGAAGATCTACTGTCTATATTATTAAATAAAGTTATACCAATTCATACATGTATAGGCCAATCAGTATGTGATTCACATACGCGCATGCGTGTATGCGATATACATACGATGCGCTATGCATAGATCGGTATAGTATCTTTGTAATAATAGGGTAATTCTTATAAAGTGCTGTAAAATAATGAAGTGATCATTATAAATGTAACAATAAAAACAGAAGGAATGAACAAGTTGATATCTTAAAAGTTATTAAATCAGGATATGGTTGCACAAGTTGTACAGCAAGAGAATAGGTGCAAAAGGAAACAGATAGATTTAGATGCAAAGTATATTCAAACTAACATAGCAGATCGCTTCGCATAGAAGAACGGGGAAAAACTCATGTTGATTTAATGTCACGTCAGTTATTTAAATTTCGAGTAGAATATGTTAGTAGCATTAATAATATTGCAAATATAAGATTTTTCTTCCGTTTTTAACGTAAAATCAACCTTAAAACTTTCATCTATACAAATTTAAATGAAATATGGAACATAACCAAGAGAATAGGGTTTGATCT
Organism: Bombus breviceps; assembly: GCA_014825925.1. Taxonomy (NCBI): domain Eukaryota; kingdom Metazoa; phylum Arthropoda; class Insecta; order Hymenoptera; family Apidae; genus Bombus; species Bombus breviceps. The sequence goes on from CM026184.1 coordinate 15,714,123, forward strand.
ATTTCTATAAAGAAAAAAATAGAAGGCACTTTTATGTTGTTCGGTTTGCACGTACGTGTACATCAAGTGAAATGAATAATCTGATACATGTTCGTAATATTCGCAAGGGATGGCTGAAAAGGAGGCAAAGATTGAATACGTGACAGAACCTTGCCCTATTAAACCTCGTAAAATAGGTCCACAGAACATAGTATTACGCCTGAAACGTCGGGAAACATTTGGTTGTTCTTATCCAGGAACACACGTGCACTGTGCTAGGCAATTTTATCAAAATGTATTTCCAAACTTCACTGTTATGAATGTGGAGAAACCTCCATGTTTCCTTAGGAAATTTAGTCCTGATGGCCGTTATTTAATAGCATTTAGCGCAGACCAAACTTCTATAGAGGTTTATGAATATCGTGGTGCATCTGCGGCTGCTGATTTATTAGCAAGTTGTGAAGGCGAATATATTGGTCATAAGAACGACGAATGTAGTTTCCAAATTAGAAGGAACATTTTTAGTCGATTTTTTAAGGTGTATTGTATTACTTTTAATCTTTTAATGTCATAGCTTCATTTATGAATGATCAATTTTTATTAAATAAAATAAATAACAAGATTTATTACAATATTTATAGGCTAAATGGATTGTTAATGTGGTTCAAAGTAATGAACAATTGAACAGAGAATGCAGTTTATTTACAGACGATGGCCGGTATGTAATTGTCGGTTCAGCTGCGCATATCCCAGACGAATTGAGACCACATTTTTACCAGGTAAAGATGTTATCATATGGCTATTAATTCTTAAATTATTAAGGATTGATAATATTAAATTTTATTCTTTAAGATTTATTCTAACAATGAAGCGCTGACTCCAAATCCTAGATCACCTCTTGAAGATTATAGCTTGCACCTTGTCGATTTACACGGAGGGAAATTGTGTGATACTAGACATTTTAAAGTGGATAAAATATATTTGTCTCATAATCAAGGCAAGCAGTCTTAATTAAATATTGCTCATGAATAACGTGTCCAATTCATTTATTCGGATCAATCAACAAACATTTTTATTTACGTAGGCCTCTATCTTTATAAAGATATATTGGCAGTACTGTCTGTACAACATCAAACCATTCATATATTTCAAATTCTTGATGGAATGTTTATCAATGTTAGAACAATAGGAAGGTACCACTTCTATAAAAAGACATTTTCTGTTTTAAATTTATTCTAGTAACTATTGTTGTTACATTATCAGTAACCGACTTTGGTTGGAAACAGGTTTTGTTTAGAGGATGATGCATATTTGGTCAGAAGTGCATGTCCAGGAGTGAACTGTCGCCCGTTTAGAGATGTCACAATAAACTGTCTTAAACATAAATTATTAGTTTATTTGTACAAAAGGGCGGCATACATTAGCGATACAACAAAGGATCCGTATGAGTTGAGACGTTTTTATCAATATTTTGACCAAGTATTGTATAAAATTTGAATATGTTTATTATAAAAATCTTAGGCATAACGGTGCTTTAAATATATATTATCATAATAAATTAATGTTTCAGTTAAACGCATTGCGAATGTGGAAAATGCAGTTATTAGATACAAATCATGTTCTTGTAAGATTCGCAAGTGAAGAAGTGGCGACGCTTCAAGCGAACGAACCTAATGTACAACCTGCACTTCTGGTAGTTTATGATATGGTCACTGCTAAAATATTAGCTGCATATGATAACACATCCACACAATTATTAACACAATTTGAAAACTTCAGTGATTTCTTCAGGAATGCTAGAATGAGTGGTGATTGTCAGTATATGTGTTCTCCATCTAACAATATATATGCAAGGTATAATATTCACGAGAGTACAGTGTAATATACAGGATATCCCAGTATTGTGAAACAAGATTAAATGTGTGTGTGTGTATGTGTGTGTATACATAGATTTTCCATCATTTTCGAAATATGGAAATATTTTATTTCGGACGCCAATGTTCAATTCTTGTTGTTCGAACGCCAAAGAACTGAACATTCCCTTTCGCATACACATATACTTTAGTCATATAATTTAGGAACATTCAACGTAATTATCGATCGAATGTAGCAATGTTTCAAAGTACGATTCAAGGGTGTTCCACATAATGTGACAACTCTCGGCAATTGGCGGTCACTCATGTGAGTTAACACCAGAACACTAGCACTTTGATGCTTAAAGCAACAAATGGTGTTGCCGTCATTTTGATACGTGAAAAGTGAAATTTTTATAATTTTTATTTCATTACAATGTACGAATTGTTAATAATTTGGCGAGATTCTTCTGATTTCAATTAAACTGACCAGAGTCGAACTTCACTTTTAGGATTAGAACTACCAGAATTTTTAATTTGGATTCCGGACTGAAGGATTATTAAAAAAAAGTTGATTTATATGTAAATAATTGGAGGAAAATTTGTGGATTCGCTGTGCTAAAAATGATAAAATTATAATAATATATCCTCCGCGCATATATGCGAAAACAGAAGAAACAGTTTTGTTTAATTTGTACAGGATATTGTGCAAAAATCAGTTGCAATCCAATTATAGATGACACGCTATAACTCGTCGTTTCGTTTCAATCTTCACTTAGTTATATTTTTTTTGCGAAGCGCTATTATACTTTCAAATGTTCAAATAACTATCATCTTCTTATCTATTCCTATTTAACTATCGATAGTTCTTTAAATAATTCGATTTATTACTTATTTATGGATTTATATCATATATATTACATTATATTAATTAGAAAAATGTCGCTGGATCATTAACACTTTTTATATTGTGAGAAAAGAAAATGGAGTTATATAAATTTCATTTTTTACAGATAGTAACGTATCGTTTTCATTCTTTTATTGCCTGTCCTTTTGGATGTCGCATCCAGCGTGACCAAGTTCGAGCAATTACTGATAAGAAAATGCGCCAGTGGTGTGCAAAAATACAACACAGTTTCCAAAAGTATTTAAAAAATAGTATTAATCCATAATTTTATTACAGATTGTTACAACAGAGATTTAAACAAACAATAATAAGTGCCAGATACGGTGGTGTTACAGAAGCTACGAAAAGATTACTTGCTCAATTGCCCATATGCGCTCAATCCTACTCTAGTTCTCCGTACCTTGACTTATCCCTATTTTGTTACGATGACAAATGGGTATCTATGATGGAGCGTCCCAAAGCTTGTGGCGAACACCCTATACGGTATAGTTCTCATTTGACTTTTGATATTTCTGGGAATTACTTGCTAAATCTATGAAATGTATAAATTTCATATGAAAAATTGCCAAGGGTTATTAAAATTACTTCCACGTGTGTGTGTATATACATATATATATGTATATATATATATGTATGTTAAAATTGTTCTTTTTAATGATAATTGATACTTAAACGCAATTATTTAATGCTATTAATGCTATTACATTATTTTTAAAGGTTTTACGCTCGTGATTCTGGTCTTTTAAAATTTCGAATGTATGCGGGAATGTTAGGTCGTACAACACCTACAGCTGCGAGACGACTAGTTGCATTTACCTTCCATCCAACAGATCCATTTGCTATTTCTGTTCAACGAACAAACGCAGAATACATCGTCAGTTTTCATGTTAGGCACGTTTAACTTTTCATCGAAGTATTTCAACGTATTACATTTTTCCGATGAATACGATCTCATTGTACAGTTTCAATAATAATCTTAACTTTTCCGGACTGAAGGATTATTAAAAAGAAGTTGATGCACATGTAAATAATTTTATTACGAAAGTACGATTAATTGGATTTTGTACTTTGTTGATACTTCCTCTTACTCTTCATTAACAGTAGAACTTCGTATAATCTCGGATATAACGTTCTATGTTCTATAACCATCAGTATAATAAATATACGTTATGTAACTTTCGCGAGTTTCACGAGTACATTATATGAAACTGTTGTCAGCTATTCTTCTATTAATGAAGCAATTTCAAATGATCAAGGTATTAAGACATTTGGAAACATGTAATCTAGTGTTATAATATTTTACTATATACTGACCAACTATTAAATTTAAATGTCAAAATCTTTTTATTACACGAACTTTAAAAATTTGAAAGTACCATACATGTAAATACATGTAATAAAATTATGTACACTATAACGAATAAGTTAAAGACTTTATTATGCGCCTATGTATTTAATTGCATCATGATATTTTCCTCTCTGTTATAATCTAATATAAGAGTGTAAAACTTTATATTCTTCGAAATTTAATATTTTTAGAAATTGTTATACCGTTTAGAATGCAATCGACTGTTCAATGTATTAATTTGAATTAATAGGCTCAAATATATTTTATATTTTCATGGATATAATTTCACATTCAAATTTGAAGTCTTTTTATTCGAATAAAATTACCTACAAAATTGAGCGTGTACACTTCAGCCGACTACACATTTCGACTGCATACTTGAGCGTTATTATACACGCACAAATTTATTATACAAGCATACTTGAATAGCGCCGGTGTACATGCTTGAATTATGTCAGTCATCGACAGACGTGGTGAAGGCTGGCTATACGTATAAACAAAACGGTTTCACCTGTTATCATGCCGAAGACGGGAGACCAAAAGTAATTATATTCATATCTTACCAACGAATTTTAACACTGTCCTGCCGAAACAAAATCAGCCGCTATATGATTAAATACAACAGCTTTCGGCACGTTTTTATAGCTCGTTTATATATATACGTCATGGGGTACAAGAAATGTAATTATGCTCTATTATCGATTTCGATTGTTACTAACAAAATATGTTGGTCTGCCGAGCATCGCGGACCTCATCCCGCTACCATGATCCTCTGGCAAACTATAAACAAATTGACTTCTTACAGCCAGCTAGTTACGTCATTATCGAGTACAAGGTCGTAATAAAGCTCATATTAAAATTTATGATGGCCACTTTACTTTGGTAAATTTACTTAATGCATATGTATATCTGATACGATTGAATTGCGGTGGTACGCGTTCTTCAATTCGCTAAATCTGATATGGTAAAAACGTTCTTTTATATCGTAAAGATACCATGACCAAGTATCCTTTCTTTTTCTCTGTTGGTATCACAATTCACAATTACACATATTATCATATAAATTCTTTAAATAGATATTTTCGTATAGACAATTTTAATATCTGACGTTGTTTGATATAATCTGACGTATCCAATGTAAAATAAATAGGAAGTGGAGTAGAGCAATTAATGGGAAATATACAGCGCCATCTATTCTGCACGCTATACTATGATGCTGTACCGATTCTAAAGGGACGTATTGAAATGCTTGAAGAAGACATGCGAAGCCATGCTGGATTTTGTATAAAGTGGAGTGCTTGATAGTTATACTTGATGTCTTTTATATGCATATTTGTAATCGAATAAATAGAATTTTGGATTTTCACGTGTATATAGTTCAATGTGCAGAGAAGAGAAAGATGTGGTGAAGGAAGAATCGATTTTCGATAATTTATGATCTTTCTATGCGAAGACGGCCAGTTTATATCACTTTGACCCCAAACACGTAACTTAAAACTCCGTAGGTAATTTCTGTAAAGTTGGTACTCGTTTTGTAATTATGATATACGTAATTAATAGGTGATGCATTTGTATTGTATGCATTCGTATATATTGTAATTGAAAATTATATTCCGAGGGTTATTTGCACGTACGTATTGTATTGTATTGTATTATTATATATGTATGATGTGCGTCGATCGGAACACAAGTTACATATACATATACCATATCCTAAGATGACGGAAAAATATATAAAGATCTAATTTCAATTAATTTTGAACTTAAACTTTAGAAATTAAGTGGAATTTAAGAGAATTACTATGCGAAATATTGTACGAATAGAACATTATTGCTTTTAAAATGAACAATATATAGCATTTCAAAATTTATGTTGCATCTTAAATATCTAACTTTTTGTTTTGTTGCAGTGTCATAGAATGGAGATTATCCGTATTTTGGAAGAAAATCGCGCTTGGACAAATCATTCTTAATGGTAAAAACGTGCCATGAAATAATTTAAATATCGATTTAATATTGATATTTCCTAGTAGTTATTACCATTTGTCTACACATATGTAGAAATAGAAATTTATAACCGTATGGGGTTGTGAATGAAAGAACTTTCCACTATATAAATTTATATGCTAATATTTATGTTTAAAACATATCGAATGTAATTACGTTTGATGATTGTACGGCTATCGCAAAAATGAATATTGATAAGACTAAAGAGAATTACGAGATGGATCAGAAATGCTTTCTAGCATGGAGCCCTTTAGAAAAGAACGATTTCTCATTTAAACATAGATATGTAACATGTAGTAGATCAGTTCCGCATAAAAGCAAACGTCTTGCTAAGTACAGGCTGAGCCGATCCTTGAATTTTGACGCGAGTGCCTGTAATTCCAATTCAGAAAACAGTTCCTTCGAGGAAGACAAACATTTATCTAGATCTGCCAAGATAATGAGAGCTTTAAATTTCAATAGTAGTCCTTCCTATTATGGAAAAACAAAAATCAAAAAGTCACTAAATTTTAATTTAACCCCTAGTCCAAAAAGTTTTAGGCACGCGAAGAAGGGTATACGAAAATCTTTGAGCCTGAACTTTAATTCTCCTCTGTCTGTTCCTAATAAATTTTTGAATCCCAATGACAATCCTAGCGACTCGGCAAATAGTAGTTTATTATTTTCATCTTCTGATTCGATCGACGAAAACCAAAATGAGACACCATTGCAACAAAGTACAAAGGAACATGAAATGCTGCATTACTCTACACCTAATGCGAAGTATACTAGAAAATCGTCGTGTCATTCAGCAAGTTTTACGCCGTTACTACGTAGCCGATTGAAGGAAACCATCGACAACATTGTTTATGTTGCTGCGACACCCAATTCGCAGTCATTAAAACGTGTGAAAGGCAGAACAAAGTATACAAATAACATTACCATGAATACTTCGAGGAACCTTCTTCATGAATTTCATGATAAAGATGACACGAGTAGATCGTGCACGCCTAAAAATCTAATTTGTATAATCCCAGAAAGTATGAGTGCTATTAAAAGAAGTCACAAGAAGGTAAGGAAAGAGAACTCGAGAATTTCTTTCTCTTAGTTAATAGATTTTGTCTCTTAAGAATTAAACATAAATAGTTATATTGTTTATGTATCAACTCGAAGTTATCACTAATTTGTACATTGTAATATTGTACACAGGAAAGATCGTCAAGGCGCAGCGATGGCTATACAACGCAATTTACAAATAGTTTTGTAAAAAACGAGAGCGTACTTCAAGATAGGTTTAGCCGGTATAGTGAACAGATCGATCCGTTTCAAGATTCTAGATCGGATATAGAGCAATGTGCTAATAGAAGTTCTAATGAATTGGTATTAAGCCACTCGGAAGATGATATGTCGGATACAGGTTCACTTTTTGACTACACAGAAGAACAGAAGCATATTTTCGAGGAATCTAAAAAAGTATCCGAGTGGAAGTCGAATTATACCAGTGTTCTACCCAAAATAGATAAATTCGATGCTAAAGTAAATTTGGGGGAGAATGTGGACTGTTTTTCGAGAGCTGACACTTCTAATCGTAGCAATATTGATGCAAGTAATTCATGTAACGAAAATATCGATTTAGCTAACGGTGGTAGATCGGTAACCCCGGAGCCAGTGAAAGAAACTGTATCAGAATCGCAGAAGTCCGTTACTCCTGAGAATCGTATCAACATTTTACAAACAATCAGTAAAGATTCCATAAAAAAGTCTCATAAAAAAATTAAAGATAATAATAAAAGGAGATTGTTCAGTCCAAAAGTTTTACAAGATAAACACGAAGCTACGGAAAAACAAGGGAATGCAAAATGTTCGGAAAACTTTGAACAGCATGAAAGTACAGAAGAAAATAAGATATCCATGGAGGTGAATAATCATGATGTATCGAGGGACGAGCGATCATCTACTCCTGACAAGGTGAATTCTAGCAGACTTTTATTGTCGCAATTTAGTTCTGTCAAAAAGTCCCATAAAAAGGACAAGCATAACAAAATATTATGCGGATTTTTAAAACGACAAGAATATTTCAACAAAGATATGGATTTAGTAACAAATAAGAAATACGAACAACGAACATCTAATGATGAAATATCCGAATGTAAAAGCAGCATTGAAGATTTTCCTTCGGATTTAGATGTTGTTAGAAATATTGAGAATTCTACGTGTTTAGTGGCGTCTGGCAGCTTAAGTTCTTCTCTGGATAAATTATCTCCGAGCAAAAGGAAGAAGCCACAGAATATATCGCCGGATCGTGAGAAAAATATGTCATATGATTTCGAACTACAAGAATTGGATAGATCGAAGGAAGAATTTAAAATTTTCACGCCTCTTAAAAGGAAAAGATCATTATTTGGATTTACAGTTGCTAAGGAATATACGCATTTTTACGATTTAGCATCTGAAAAAAATGAGCGTTCGGATGACACTATGGCGAGCATTAGCTTTTCACGGTGTTTAACACCTGTACTAAATTTTCCGAATAGCCGCGTAAAGTCAGAAAAAGTTGATACAATAACAAAGTCCGATGACAATGCTGACAATGGAAATGTAGAGGGAGTATACGATTCGAATTGCGATTCGAACGATGTAACGGGCAGGTTGACTCCAAGAAATATGTCAACTACAGAATTGTATCCTAATCTGGATTCCATTAAAAAATCTCACAAAAAGAATAAACGGGGAAACAGCTCACGAAAAAGTTTCACTGCAATGAAAAATAACCATTCCATAGATGAGAAACACGAGACATCATTAGAAAGTGTTGCGAATGAAATGTATAATCCGTTAGAATATTCAAACGATTGCGTTATCGCAGATGATATGATAAATAATCCGATTTACGACAAATCGGTCAATAACGTGGAAAATTTGGTGAACCATACGACCGATGATAATCAGAATTGTCCAAGTACCAGCGCGGGAAATATATCACCGACCGTGACACCACCGAATTATTTAAAGACGAAAGTTTATATGAAGTTGTTACAGGAAACTTCTATCAAGCGATCGCATAAAAAGAATCGAAATAAAAGGAAACAAGAATTGGTAGTCGATACGAATGAGTTATCGGACGATGGATCGTTATTTGGCGATGAAGAAAAGTCATGTCTTATCGAAGATAGATCCACGCGTGATCAATAATAATCGAGTCGATGAAACGATTCTATACGAGATACGTTTTGAAAAGTATCCTACTGGTAAGTGCAGCTGTAACGATTCATGCTTACGATAACAACATAACATAACGTGCACGTTGAAACCAGCTTATAAACATTTTGTACAAGAATCGTTTGACAACCTTGCAGAATTATTTTTGTAACTAGAAAGTGTACATTTAACTAAATCTTGAAACTTTATTCGGTTAATTCAATCGTTATCTGTAATATGATCTTTGTTTTTCGTTCTATAAAATTTCTAGTGTGTAACATCATACGAGCTGTATCGCGTACATCACCGATATAGGTATATGTAATTAGTTTACGATCAACGGTCTATGCGTGTATGTAGTGCAGCGAGGATAACGATATAGTGACTAGTTTTCGTGCGACATTTATATGTCAACGAAATCTTTCGAAATACATTTATCAGAAGGCGCTCGTGTTGCATCGTGGAATCGAACGCGTACATCGTGTATCAGAAAATTGTCAACCTATGATAATGCTACACAGCCGTGTTACACGTTTCAATATTATTATGTGAATTGAAATTGAATTATTTATATTGACTCTATGACTCTTTGTTTTCGAAATTTCACTTGCTTTTATATGATTATCTATTCTAATATATCCTTTATTATTACATATATGTATTTCTCGGATATGTTAATTATGATATATGTATATGTAAAGTAATACAGCATAGAAATAAGTAGGATCTCCTTCCTATCCTTGTTAGTTGTTTCTCTAATATCTGCAACATTAGCCTAGTATAAATTTCGTTTGTTTCCGTTAAATCATTTGTTTGATTCATCGATTCGGATAAATATAATATAGTATCTTGTAAAACGTCACATTTTATATTTACAATGCACGATATCAGTAATTGTTACAATATTTGCTTATGTTGAGGGTGCAAGACGATTTATTAATTAAGCTAAGTGTATGACATCTGTTAACGGCATCTCGAAATTGACATTAACACTAGCACACACACACACACACACACACACATACACACACACATTCCTTTCCTTTTTTCTGTTCCTTCCCTTTCTTGAATTTATCATTTTTATTTTTTTCTTTCCTCGTTCATGCTTTCCTTCCATTCCCATTTTAACGATCTTACTAATTTTAAATACATCTTATTAAATGGTACTACTGGGTAATAGTAACGAAAATGAAATAAAACCGATAAAATAATAATAAATAGTGAAATAACGAGGGGTAAACTTGAAAGATATATTCATCTTTGTGGCAATATGCTCGTGCATTATGATACTGTGTATAGTACATATATGATGGTGATACAACGTAGAAAGAAATGAACATTGCGCATTAAGTTCGAGTTTCTCGCTTGTATTCTCCCCTATAATGTCTTCCTTTTCGAATGTGTACACGCGACGTGAGAACGAGATATAAGATAGTATTAACTATACTAAACGAGTAAATCTTCGAGTATGAATTAATATACGTGATTTGTACATGATAAAAGAACTGTAGAGGACGATGTTTAGCTTACTTAAGTACGAATGTCATTTGCGTATGCACAAATTTGATGTAAGATTTCTTCCAATTAGTATCAGCCGTTTTAATGAAAAAGCAACATTTATCGTACAAAGTTTATGGAACTTGAAGCTTATTTCTTGAATTCCATTTCTATGAGATTTGAAGTAAATATCGATAAACGCCTGCATATAGCGTATAATTTCGCTCCTTTGAATATTCCATACGCACGAGTAATGGTAACTGACTTTTGCATTAGAAACAATAAACGACTGAATTGTTTACTGTTCGAACGTCTTTACGACGATAATCGTAAGTTATACCTATTTTCCCCATTAAATTTTAATGGCAATTTATATAAATACGTAAGTTATGTTTATCTGCGCTTGGCATCTCAATGTTTGAGTTATTTGATCATAAGGTGACTTCGATGTAATATCTTAGGTCAAGATTTTTTATAATCTCGCATTTCAAATGAATTGTTTGAATATCACGTTGAAATCGAACGCAAAATAAATAAAGTAAAGAGTAATAACAATAAAATCTATAGTAAGTAATATCAGTATTTTCTTTCTTTTTTCACCTCACAAAATCGATTACTACCTACCGTTGGAAGATTAATTTGTTTCTAGTTGAAATCTTAATCTGGGAGTCTGCTGGGAAACCTTTAAGAAAAGTTTTAAAAGTTTCACCTTCATTTACAGTTTACAGTCTATCTTGCAACATCATTCGTCATTTTTCCCCATTGTATTATTATAGCAATTTTCTTATTGTTCTAAGATGAACATTCGTTGCACCATTAACGTTGTTGATATTTTCACGGGACGCAATTACGTTAGAAATTTCAACTGAGTTAAACTTAACCGATTAAAACGATATACTTTCGATCGATATAAAACGATTATACTTTCAATCAGGCAATTTTTTTCGAAGCATGGTATATAGTAACATTATTATGCTATGATATGATTTACAACTTGTCAACCATCTATAGTTAATAAACTGAAGTATTTAAAATAAAAATTTTTATCTTTATTTACTTGTATTTGATGTTGCATTATTTTTCTATTCTACTTTATACTATTTAATGTGTCTGGTTGATAGATATTTTTATTCAGCTTTCTGGATGACAAATAATATTTCATTAATAAGCAGAGCGAGCAACGATGAAAATGATCTCTTTTAAGGTTTCTCAATTATTAAATGACAACCCGTACTTAGAGCTAGAGTTGAATACATTTACGATTATGGCAATCCTGTTTTCACCGTTTTCTAAAAATCATAATGTTACGGACGGCTGTGAATCGGACGTGCCACTTGAGAATGCACGAAATCTCGAGAGACCGTCTCTCGATCTCGATATCGATCTCGATCTCAATTCAATGCTAACGCATACGCTGCTGCAACGGGCGTTGAATTATAGGCAGAATTCGCTGTAGTGGTTTTCGAAGTGTTTCCCGAATATCTCGAAGATCAGGGTCGATCATAGAGGGTCGAAATATATGTTCGAAAATCATCGAAATCGTTGAGGGAGTGATGTTTCGGTGACTCAATTCTTCGCTCAATTTAGCGATCAATGTGTCGAATACGAATCGATAACGAAGGAAGGATCGATGGAGGAATCACTGGATAATCACTGATAATGAAAAGAATCGCACTGTAATTCGTAAATGAGTTATGTAGTGACAATGAGACGCACGTCCGTATCACTTTTAACTAACAATAAGAGTTAAGCTCGCGCGTGAGTGCCAATCGGATGTTCCTTATACATTATATGTATGTATTATGCGTGTATACCCGGATGTATATATAGGTTAGCCGAAGGTGATGATTTTTGCCGATGTGATGAGAAGTGATCTTTTCATTATAACAGAATCATACTTAATAATTGAAAGATTTCTATCGTAAGTCGATGCCTCCAACAATTTGTTACGATAATCATTTTTACAATTTTTGTATTTTTTGATTTAGAAGCGTGTTAGCGCCACTTTAAATATTAAATTATTGCCAGTTTATGAGAAAAATTTTGTACTGGTCAACTAGAATGATCACCCATTCCAAGGGGGAAAGAACTGACGTATATATAATATTTCAATTTGTAATAATTACAGATTATCCGGTAGGGTTTCGTCTATTTGAACCAGTGGTGCGACGAGTACTCGCGTCCTTGCTGCTTATGATTTTTTCCTCGTACGATATTCAGATATTTAGGGTAGTTCGTGTTCGGATAAACGAGTTCGAGAAGTTGAATGACCGGAAGTTTACTTAATCGAGTACGAAAGCGATCAAAGAACGAGTATGAAGCAGTAAAGCTTTGTTTGATCAAACGGACTATGCACGACGATTACGATCGTCGTACGGTTATAAATCGTAGAGCGAAAACATCGATGAGTGACAAGTGTACATAATGAACAAGTTCAGGCTGAAATTGTATCTGTGAAAGTGTGGTTACCTATGTTACCGAGGTTACCTATGTTTTATGCCAACTGAGCAATACACGATTTACTGTTCTAATATTTGAAAAGTTGATGTTTGCGCGAGTTGTAAGAGTTGTAAAAGTTAACATTTGTTTCTTAAATGTAAAATAGATAATAACAAAGGTAAAACTATGGACGAACAGAATATTAAAAGACGGGGTTATTACTCGGAGGTTGTGACGGGTAGGTGTGATCAACGATTAATCGATGAAAATATTTAAAAAATTCGGTGAAAATAATGAGGCGATTCGTACAGGAACCGTGGAACATGCTGTGAAGCCGGAAGTGGTGCTTTCGGCGACTGCGCCGAGAAGAACGAAACTCGCCTGGCAAGTTTCCACCGAGCATCACAGTGCTCGAGTCAGACAATTACAGGATCGTGAAACGTATAATATCCTGGGAGAAGCTAAAAGATGGATGAGCTTTCCGGAGGATCGATCAATCGTAAGCAACAGAAACTAATAGGGGAGATTGCAGAGTGCTTGATAATGAATTATCGACGTGCTAGCGAGATAACGCGATTAAGTATTCGTTCGACTTTATATCGATAACAGAATTCTTCGAAGTTTGAAGAAACGAATCTCGATCTTCATCGAAAGAGGAAATTACGCGGAACAGATAACATCTCTGTTAAGAAACGTAAAAAATGATAAAAGTTACAACACGGGAGCTACAATGCGAAGCTATCTCAATGAAATCTTTCCGCTTATTCCGGTTTTTTTTCTTTTTTTTTTTTTTTCTCTCCAGAAACGAAAGCTGTAACAACAATACAAAGGAATTTCTAGATTCTAGAGGATCGATCCTCGTTGATTTCGCTTATCATTATTTACATTTACATTCGCATATCTTTTATCCTAACCGCTATTATCACGGACTCTAGTTGGTTAAAGGATAAACGAGCGAACAAACATTTAACGTTTAAATAGACGTTCCCGGCGGAGACGTTTGTCCCGAAAGTGCAAATGCGGCAAAATGTGGAGCCCAAGCGAATTCCACGAAACGTGGAGATGGAGAGGAGACGCAGATTGTACAGGAATTTGAAAATCCAGGATGTTTTGGAGGAAATCGGTGTTTCACCAAAGCAAATGTTACCTCCGTCTGCCACGTTGCCGCTACTAACTTACGAACAGACATACGGTTTGTTCAGTACGGCGAATTTTCTTCCTTTGGAAATTTTCGACGACGAAGAATACGACTGTAGGTGCGCTATTAAAAAACATTTTAATGCTTTTAACGTGTACAAGTTAAAATTACGATATTAAATAGACTATAGAAATAAATAGATTGTGAATTAAGTTTTTCCGTTGATGAGATATTTAAGGTTAGTTGTTGTTTTATACTTTTACGTTTTACTTATAAAACGTCATAAGTAGGGAGGGGACACGGGCTACTATGTTTTAGGTCTTTGAAAATACATACGGTGGTAAAGGTAGTAATATCGCAACATCGAAAGGAAAATGTTGAAAATTAAATAAAAAATAGTTAAAACGAAAGAAGGATGTGTAATACGTGAAAAATATGAAGAAAAAAAAAGAAAAGAAAAAAAGAGAGAAAAAAAAGGAGAAAAATACAATTGCAGGACGGTGGAAGATTGGATAAATCTTGGGGTGATCGATGGAACTCGTTATCCGCTACCGGCTACCGTTTTTGTGCCAAGATTCCGATCCGAGGACGAAATGTTTTCCCTCGAGGACAATCGGTCGAACGACCTGTTCGCTTGGACCAACGCTGCTGTTACTCACTACGATCGCGAGAGGAAATTGTGGACCGTGTTCACGCTCGACGGCAGAAAGCGCAAGTTTAAGATACCGAGGATTTATATTCGTCTGTTCGCCGAAGATCCAAGGATCTATGCGAAGAGAGTGGCGGCGGCCATCGAACATAGACGAATTGCCGAAGCTTCTATAAAGTACCGAGAAGTTTGAAATATTTTATTAAAGATTTTCAATTTTCAACGATATACCGTGTATCTATCTGAATACTTTTAACCCTATTAAACGTGCTTACGTAGGTATCATTTTTATTTGGATTGTATGCTAATGGAAGGCATGGAAACGTTGAACGAAGAAGAAAAAGAAACGATCATTCGTTTGGCTACGAATAATCCCAGATACAAACGCAAATATGTATCGTTGGTACGTAAAAGATTTCATTCGCATTTCAATATACTTACGCAAAATATACAAGGAGCAGTATATACAATGTAATAATAAAAAAGATCAAAAGTAACAAAGTTAATATTTATACATTTAGTATAGACAATACCTTGTTTTCTCGCATATTTCCTTGGATTTTTTCCACGCTGTTCTTCCACATATCCACGTTACACGGCCAATATTAGCTTCTGTGATAAAGGCACACGTATGTTTGCAGTGATCGTAGATCACTGTAAAAAACATCTGTAATCCGAAATTTTGACGGATTTGATATTTCTAATATCGAACAACTCGATCTTCTTCTTCCACTTCTACTTTGCAAATGGACTGCGTACATTTTCTTTTCTAGAATATTTCCATTATGTAGCTACTGTGTTCGACGGTAATCGCTTCGTTTTTTAGCTGATGGAAGAAATTTGTCTGGATTACCAGCGGACCATGTGCGATCTTACGTGGAGGCAGATGATACAGCGAAATCCGGAAATGTTTAAATTCGTCACGTGGATGCCCGATATCGAGGCCACACGGGTGCCGGAAAAGGGCAAGATCGATACAGGCATGACGAATTTTCTGGTAATATCACTTCGTATGCATTACTTTGATGATAATGTTCCTGCGAGAACTTTATTTTACCGACCTTCGTTTTAAACACTTTCCATGTCGAATTAAGCCATCTACAAAAGAAAGAAAAGAAAGAAAGAAAAAAAAAAAAAAAAAAAAAAAAAAAAAAAAAAAAAAAAAAAAAAAAAAAAAAAAAAAAAAAAAAAAAAAAAAAAAAAAAAAAAAGGAAAGAAAGAAAAAAAAGAAAAAGAAGAAAAGGAAAAGATTTGCATAAGACGTTTCTATAGAAATGTCTTAATTTGTCAAGGGGGGGGGGGTAAAATATCGTCGAGCAAAAATATAGTATCGCGAAATACTCTAATCAATTTTATCCGTCGTCTTCGCTCGTTATCTTTTTCAAAGAATTATTTCATTAGACTATCGTAGCCATTAATAGACTTTTAATTTTATCGAGCTTACAGCAACGAACAAATTGAGTAACTAACTCCTTTACCATTTTATTCTAATAAATAAACGCTTATTGTAAGCTTAATTAGTGATTGGCAATTATAATAATATCACCAGTATTATTATCTCGGTCCGATTATCTCTATGATCTTTGCGACATCGATTAAAAATAGTAATTGAAAGATGTAATTTATCGATCGATGCCTGTTTGCCGGTGCCAATTTTCTATTCTCATTGAATTATAATTAAAAATTTTCTCTAGCGATCTTTACGATCGCTAGAGAATATACGTTTATCGAGTTGAGAATTTCGAGTATCAAGAGTAAAAATAACGAATTTCGAACGATTTAGAAAGCGAGGCAACGTACGCACTGGATAACGTTGTACGTTCACGAAGAAGTATACCAAGCTATGGCGTGCGTCATGGCGGAATGCATGTACGTATCCTCTATGAATTTATTCGCTATTTCTTATGGCAAACAAATAAGACTGTCAGAGTTCGAGGATCTGCAAAGCCAGGCCATCCTTACGGTTATTAAGTATTTGAAAGAGCCGTGGTTGGAAAAAATTACGCAGTCGGTTAGGATGTGCTTGAGGGATCTTGGAAAGGGTTGGTTTAATCTCGAACAGAAGAATCACAGGGTGTACGATGTGATGAAATTGAAACGTTTCATGAATCTCGCCACTCTTTGTATGCAGGTACGTATTTAACAGGTGTAATCGGTCGAGAAGATAGAGTCGATGAAATTTTTCTATTATTTTGATACTTTTCATTATTGTCACTGGATAGAATTCTGGATAAAAAAGAACTTGTAGGTTTATATCGATCGACAATCATTTTGAAGGGTCTTTCAACTCTACCATCTACAAGTGACAAAAAAGATATTGATTAGCGCGTTAATAACAAATAACGAATAGGGATCGCCTTAGGTATTGGTTTATATGTGTTTATATGTCTACATGCACATAATATAATGATAAGTTTGGCGGCTGTGTTTAATCTAGTTTGACACATTATTTAACGCATGCGCATAGTAAATGTACATGCGTGTACTATATGCACGACGAAGATAAGTATTATCATATTTTCGACGGCATTTGCACGATAAATTGCGACTATATTATTAGAAGTTTAACAAATTGATACTGCGCTCTAACAACAGATATACATATCGAAGCTTAACGAGCAAGCATAAACATGCTTCCATCATAATTTTCTCAAATCGTAAATATCTAAACCGTAGGCTACTATGTCAAAAGCAAATAACACTTGCCTCTTTTATGCCAAATATTTATACGATCATTCGACGTAATACGTAAAATATGCACACGTACGAGAGAGAGAGAGAGAGAATAAATACGGCTACGGATATTGGCCGCTAGTGCAAATGTAGCTGTGCGTGTAGCAGTTTATTCGAAATAAAGGGGATGTAAAGGATAGGGATGAAAGTAAAAGTACAAAGTAACGACATTTTTTCGCTTAAAACGATGCTATTATGATGCCGCTATGTCTTTGTACGCATGCATAGAGAAATACAGGAAAAAGTTATATAAAAGTGTTTCCTTACACCGGATCTTTTTCACGCCAGATTTCTATCCATCGTACCATATTCATTTTGCATACAGGTATTATCGTAAGTTTTACAAGCTAATACTGAACTGTAATTAGTACGCGTTGCGCGTTCTGGTGGAAAATTCGATCAAATTATACGGAGAGACGTTGGAAAGACCGGCGTTGTGTGTCTTGGACGTAGAGGAGTCATTCGTTTGGGGAGACGATCTCATCGATACTCAATTTAAGCCCGATGCCAATCCCATCTTCCTTATTGATCTTCAAATGGATAAACAGAAAGCATATTACACGACAAATCCAGACAAATTTGTAGTAGGTGGATTTCCGTTCTATCGCTCGAACGACATCGTTTTTCATTCGATAAAAGTAGACGTTTAAAACACAAACGAGATGTATCACGATTCAGTCAGGAGATAGTCGCGACTTTCCTCTTCCTTTTTCTTTGAAATTATTTATTTTAAATGTTCCTGTTTGTCGCTACGAATATTTATATCTGTTCTGTCCTCTGCGTCACGACTCAAATGGTATAGATCATAGATTACTATAGACTATACATAGATATGTCTAGGTCTAAGCAAACTAGCTTCGTTCGACAAACGTTTCATTCGCGTATTATATTTCTCTCTATGTGGCAGGAGCAAGCGGTTGCCTAAAACTTAACTTTAAACTAAACTTTCGAAAAGCATGGTATATACTAGATATATACCAGGGTATATACAACGGACCGTATCGCGTTTTAGCGTATCATTTAGTGTATTTAAATAATATATCCTGTTGTCGTCATACGTACATCTATCGTTAGAAATATTAAATTCGATCGAATTCGAAGACGGTAAACTATTGAAATTATTTTAATCGTCGAATCTCAATCGGCAATTAGACAACTTTATTAAGGCCATAATAGCAAAAATTTGAAAAGCGGAAGTTGTCTACTAAACAATTCTGCCGAATTAAATAGAAAGGTAGAATATTTTTTATAGTATTTGAAAGGAACCAACGTACTCGATCGACGCATGGGAAGCGTCGTTTTTCCCCGAACGAGGATCGTCATAATTGTCGACGTTGTTTGGAATTTATCCGGTCACATAATAATAAGTACGACAGTACTTGTTATATTTTAAGTTTAAGACGATCGATCGCTCTCGGTCGGTACTACTCTGCCAGTTTGGAAAAATGACATTTTCTGCGCGTCGAGTTGATGATTTTTACTTACCGAGGTTTTTCTTTGTTTAACGTTTAACGTGGATCGTACGAAGGAAATCATCGTCACTTTATACGACAACGCGCTCACCGCTTGCCATCAAATCAGGCAACTACATCCCTTCCTACTTCCAAAGTTGAAGTTCCCAGCCGACCTTTTTCTAAGTTCCGTTGGTCTACTCGAAGACGAGGTGTGCAAAGTTCGCGACCGATTGACTATTGCTTACAAAAGATCAACGATACCGTTAAGAGCGTACGCGAAGGAATACAGCCGATATCAGTCGTTCTTCAATCTCGACATCCCGCAGTACATCGAGTGAGTATTCATCGGTGATCAAAGTTTTCGAATTTCGTGTAATAAAGTTCAAATATGATATAAAATTTCCTTAGAGCGTTTATACGGTTACTGAATAGAATTACGAACACGCTTTCGAACGATAGAAAAATTTCGTTTAAAATCGTGCTCATCTGGATCGGAATCTGATTGGAACTCTGGTAATGTTATTCCAGTTAAAATGTCGCCGGAGATTAAATATAAAATTAGATATATAAAATATAAAATAAAATGTTATATGAACGTTGAAGGGCGTACAAGCAGGAGGAGCTTAGCACGGCGGAGATAAAGGAGGAAATTGCGTTTCACATGACGATGAAGCAGAATCTGCAAGCGACTTTACCCAATACCATTGCCATCGGTCCGTTTCTAGCGAACGTTCGCCCTTTGAAGGATCTGCTGATGCGGAAACGGCACGGGTGTGCCACGGAATTGCTCGTTATGTTGACGGAGAAGTTACGAACGGAAGTCGACGATATCTTGGAAGAATACACGCAGATAAGGTACAAATTGAGGGAAGTGCCGCAGAGTATCGAGCATATATTCGAGATACGCGACTGGATGGAAACTATACCGCTTCGAGTGCAGAATCTCGACGAGAGGATGGACGTATTGAAGTTGGATTTTGATATTCTCGACGGTTTTCTATGGAACATATCCGACGAGGATTTCCATGCCAAGTGGGAAGCGATCGGTTGCCCCGTTCAAATTGAGAATGAGGTGATGAAAATCTTCGTATCGACCGGTTTAGATGTTAGCGCGTTAGCGTAGAAAATGATTAGGATCGTTATTTGTTATAAGTTTCTATGGAGTAACAGAGAGAACGAGAAGAGTAAACGAGTAATTGGATTAGACACGGTTCTAAATTCTAAATAAACGATCGGCTAACAATTCAAGCAGGTGCGAGAAACGAACGAACGGCTGATGGAAGAGCAGGAAAAGTTCTATAAAATCCAACTGCAGGACGAGGTTCTACTGCAAGAGAGAATAGACACTCTGGTTAGCAACGTGGCAAACATCGCTCTTCAAACGGATATCAATCGCATACACGAGACTGCGCTCGATGTGAAACGAATTTGGAAAAGCATGGTCGACTGTCGGGAGATGGGTTTATTGCTCAATGAACGGCAAAAGCTGCTCGACATGAAAGTGGTGCCTTTCGATCATTTGCACAAGTTGATGCGCGACTTTGAACCTTACAGAAGTTTGTGGGTCACCGCTTCAGGCAAGTGTGCGATCATGAACGATAGTGGTCGACTATCGACTATCGACTATCGACTATCGACTATACGACGGCTATGCACAGAGTCGGTAAAGAAAGTAAGAAAGTTTAATCGACGTGGTCGCTTAAACTTGCCTAAGTAGCTATTCTCGAAAGTATGAAATTACTAAGACGGTATTATTCCTTCTGTCCTTTCCATACCGAACGATGTCGATCAGAATAATCAATTTGAATAAAATTCCTTGCCTTTTACCTTCTAAGGAAAACTTTTACTTTCGACGCACTTTCGTTGCCTCTGTCGAAACGTAAATCTCGACAAGTTCGTCATCGTTATCGAATCTGTGTTACGTAATTCGTAGACTGGCTTAAATGGCACGACATATGGATGGATAACCCGCTGATGAACGTCGATGGCAGTCAGATCGACGTTCTAGTTGCTGATATGCATCGGGCAATGACTCGCGCGATTCGAACGTTTCAAGAATTTCCAAGTAGGTTCGAACAATTTGCCAGCAAATTAGCATGAAAATTAGCATCGATTTTCACTTTGGCTAGAAAAAGTAAGCAAAATACCCGCTTTCAAGTAATTTTCCTGTTAAAATAGAGGTGCAAGCGATCGGAATCGCCATAAGGCAACAAATAGATGAATTCAAGCCTTACATTAGTCTCATACAAGCTCTTCGAGATCCGGGAATGAAGGATCGCCACTTTGAGCAACTGAGCGCGCAAACCGGCATACAGATGGCTCTGAAGCCAAGCATAACGTTTAAATCGCTGTTAATGCTCGGCATCGAGGAGTTTGAAGAATTAGTAAAGACAGTCGCCGACACAGCAGCCAAAGAATACGCCACGGAACGGACGTTGAACAAGATGATCGAAGAGTGGGAAACGATCGTTATGGAGATAATTGCGTATAAAACCACCGGTCAGTACGTTTCTTTCTTTCGTATTCGTTACTACGTATCTACCTATACAGGTGAAAAGTAGAATTTTATCGATATCTCGTTTAATCGATGACGACACGTTCATCCGTTTATCCATCCGTCACGTATAGGAACGTATATAACAAAGGTGGCAGAGGAAACTACGATGCTACTAGAGAACCACATACTCAGCGTACAGCAGCTGGCGTTCAGCCCGCTGAAGACCGTTTTCGAGGACGAGATCGCCGAATGGGAGTACAAATTAAAGTTGACGGAGCAAGTGCTGATTTTATGGATCGAAGTACAAAGGTAGGAGGGATCGAGCGAAAGAGCGAGTCGTACGTTCAACGATAAGAACGTGCGCAATTACAGAGATTGGATGTATCTGGAGCCAATATTTACTTCGGAGGACATTAAGGTTCAACTGCCGGTCGAGACTAGGAAGTACAACGCGATGGAACGCAACTGGAGACGGATCATGAAGAACGCCTATGAAAATCCCTATGTAATTTCAACATTGACGCGCAATGTCTTGCTCCGTGTGATTTTCTCTCAGTAACTGTTATATCAGCTTAGAACCGTTTCTTCTCTATTCTACATAATCTTAAACGATCTTAATTACTCGTCGTTCGTATTCCTTTAATATCCTCTTGGAAAATAATAAACCGCGTTAGATAAACGCGTCTCGGTTTGAAAATGTCGACGAACGTTACGTTTCTCGAAAGTTTGAGCTAAGAGCGCTATCGCGACAGGTCATCAAAATATGCCCCGACGTCAATCTACTGGAGAGCCTTCGAGAGTGCCAAAGTTTGCTGGAAGTAGTGCAGAAAGGTCTATCGAACTACTTGGAAATGAAACGACGAATTTTTCCTC
This sequence comes from Bombus breviceps, assembly GCA_014825925.1. NCBI lineage: Eukaryota > Metazoa > Arthropoda > Insecta > Hymenoptera > Apidae > Bombus > Bombus breviceps. The sequence continues at coordinate 15,736,674 of CM026184.1, forward strand.
GATTCTACTTCCTCAGCGACGAGGAACTATTGGAGATCCTGGCTCAAGCGAAGAACGTGCAAGCGGTGCAACCGCACCTTAGAAAGTGTTTCGAGAACATTCAAGAAGTGAAGTTCGAGGAGGATCTACAGATCACTCGGATGTACTCTGCCGAGAGGGAGGAAGTGGTGCTCGATCCACCGATGTACCCGTTGAGGAGCGTGGAGTTTTGGCTGGGCGATCTGGAGACGGTGATGCGCACCACTATCAGAAACGTCATTGGAACAGCTCTGCTAGTCATCGATGTAATTCCAAGAAAAACGTGGGTGTACATGTGGCCGGGACAAGTGACTCTCTGTTGCGGTCAAACTTATTGGACTGCACAAGTGGAAAACGGCATCCGTACCAAAACTCTCTCCGACTACTATCAGCGACTGTTGGCACACGTAAGACACAGAATCGCCGAGAATCAAAGTATAATAACAAGTACTTGGCCATATTTACGACGATACGTCGTTCATTTTATTTCTCGCGCGATCATAATTATTCTATCTACATAGTCGACTAGTGAAATCTTGCCGTAAACAACGAATCGAATAGAATCGAATAGAATTTATCCGACAGATGGAGGATCTACGCGAATTGGTGCGCAGTCCACAAACGGAAATTCAAAGATTAATGCTGGAAGCGGTAATCACTATCGAGGTGCACGCGCGCGATGTCCTGTACAAGCTGTTACAGGAAAAAGTATCGAACGTGAATGATTTCGATTGGATATCACAGCTTCGCTACTACTGGGTGGATGGCGAGCTGAAAGTGCGTGCTGTGAATGCAGAATTTCCGTACGGGTACGGTAACTAACTGGAACATTTTTCAATTTTTATTTCAAATTTTACTTCTTATAAACCTCTTCTCTCTCTCTCTCTCTCTTTAACTTACCTCTAAACCTAATCGTTATTATTTATTGGAATTTGGTCCAAGATACGAATATCTGGGTAACACTGGAAGACTCGTCATCACCCCTTTGACTGATCGATGTTACTTGACGCTAACCGGGGCGTTGCACTTGAAATTCGGCGGTGCGCCAGCTGGCCCCGCCGGAACGGGCAAAACGGAAACCACCAAGGACCTCGCGAAAGCGTTCGCTATACAGTGTGTAGTGTTCAATTGTTCCGATCAGTTGGACTTTATGTCGATGGGAAAGTTCTTCAAAGGTCTCGCAAGGTAATCATCTCTGATTTGTCTGACCTTTTCGTTATATTATTATTCGCGTTTCTCCTTTTTTCCCCACTTTTCAATCTCTTTTGACTTTTTCCACGTGTCACGTATCGCAGTATCGTCTATAGGTTCGAGTGGATGCATGCACCTGTTTGTTAAAATTACAAATGCCACCGTACGTTCAACGATAAATTAATTCTACTTCTACGTTATCGTCAATACAGATTACTATCTACCAGCGTTATTGGGCTTTGTAAATTAAAAATACGTTGAAAATCGAAGACGGTATGTTCGTTTCGTACGTTAACCCCGTCACGCGTGACCACGCTGATACTCTAATCGATACTCTAATTAGTTTTATAAATTGAATTTAAATTCGATTAAACGCAAATTTCATTTCATCGGATTCGATTCACAAAGATGTTTGCGCGATGAATGTTGAATTCAAGTAATTTCTGCGAAATCCTTTAACCGTTTCGTTTATCCATTTTAATTATCGTTCATTATCTCGACAACGATCTTTATTTATCTGCCAGTTTATTCGTTTTGCCTTGATCGAATATGATCACCGCAGTGCAGGCGCATGGGCATGTTTCGATGAATTCAACAGAATAGATATCGAGGTGCTGTCCGTGATTGCCCAGCAGATCATGACGATCCAGCAAGCGCAACAAATGCGAATGGACACGTGAGTCTATGATACGAGCTACAACTGGCACGAATTTTCCTTAATATAGTTTTAAACGGATAATACAATTTAGCAGTATGGCTTTCGTTTCGACGAATGTTGCACGTTATACGACGTTAGAAGACGCTAATTGTTCGTGATATTTTTCAGATTCATCTTCGAGGGTGATGAAATCGTACTGAAGACATCCTGCGCGGTGTTCGTCACTATGAATCCTGGTTACGCGGGTAGAACGGAATTACCAGACAACTTGAAGGCCTTGTTCCGTCCTGTGGCTATGATGGTACCAGATTATTCGCTCATCGCTGAAATTTCATTATTTTCGTACGGTTTTTCCGAGGCGAAAGTTTTGGCGGGCAAAATAACGACTACGTTTAAATTGAGCTCGGAACAATTGAGCACACAGGTACGATATTATTCTCAAGATGTTCAACTTGGTTGGTTAATGGACGAGGTATTCGATTTCACGGCATTTTCGTATTTAGTCTCACTACTATTCTTTACTTTCTCAACTTATTTTACTATCGCGTTAGTAGTTGGAAATCGTGTTTGCTCAATTTGCTTGGATACTGGCACGTTCTTGTATGTTCTTGTTCTACGTACAGTTGGGAAGTTAAAAATTTGCGTCGAGAAATAAATATTTTTTACCAAGGATCATTATGATTTCGGAATGCGAGCGGTGAAGACGGTCATCGCTGTGGCAGGAAATTTGAAAAGGGAACAGAAGGATTTAAACGAACAGCAGATCTGTTTACGTGCTTTGCGAGACGTGAACGTTCCCAAGTTCTTAAAGGATGATTTGACCCTGTTCAACGGTAATTTCCTATAATTTCATTTTCTTTCGCAAGTTCTCGAAAATCTGTGACGCTGTAATATCGCAATTTTTTTCTATGCTCAACTTTCACGATACCACGTGTCTCCTTCGTTTAAATAGGTATCGTGTCTGATTTGTTTCCACGTTTGGAGGAGAAACACGTGGACCACGGAGTATTGGAGACACAAATTCGTGCAGCGATCGCGAGGATGGGCCTAGAAGAGGTTAACGGTATGCTAAATATGTACACGTTACGTTTCGTTAGTTTCGGATCGTTACAGTTTATACCAGTTTATACAGTTTATTCGAAATTATTCAAAATTTTATTTTTCGTTTCACTAAACTCTATTAACCGTTGTTACGTTTCCTCGATCCCGAGACTTTATATAATACTAGATACTCTCTGTATCGACTCGCGGACCAACCGCTTAATTGTATTTTATCTTATTCGAATTCTATACATTCTTTGTAATATTCTTATTCGATATGTTCTTGGTGAAAAAGTTGCATCGCATCGACGTTGTCTCACAAGCGACTCTTTAGAGCTTGACTTTTACTAGATAATTCAAATTCATCCAAACAACTCGAAAAGTTAATCGAAATCGAAATTAAAAGTCGGACCACGCGTTCTCTCATAATGGCCGAATCTTTTGATAGATGGAATTCCGGCTTAGATAGAATTCCGTGTTCGAACGTGCTATAAGGTGATGATCGAAATGGTCGACGTTTTTCGTTGCAGAGTTCGTGAAGAAAGTTATCCAATTGTACGAGACGACTGTGGTGCGGCACGGATTGATGCTGGTTGGTCCAACCGGGTCGGGCAAGACAAGGGTAAGTGTTTATCTAGACTCGCAGCAACTTTCCTACTCTCTTTCGCAACTACGTTACTGGTATTCTTGTAAAGATGCCAACTCCGTAATCCTATATTCCTATTTACAAGGATACTTTTCCTTCGATTCGACTGCTCTTTTTACGTCCACATCCTTCGATTAAACAAATACGATGTATCGAGTATGCCATTTATGACATTAATCCGTTAAACGTTCGAAAGTCACCAAAGGAGGGTTGTATTTGAAGAATAATCGAAGAAATGATCATAACGCGCGACCGCAACAACGTGTTCTGTTGGAATATATGGTTAAAGATTAAAAGAATTTGTCTCTGTATTTGCTCGTTTTTTCTAACCTTTATACATCGTTGAAAGATATTGTTACGAACTTACGAAGGAAGGAAAAAGTTGGCTCCTTCGAATTCCGTTTATTAGATTTTTCAAATATCTCCGTGCTTGGATATTTTTCCAAACTTGTAACTTTTAGACGAACTCGCACGTTTCGTTCGCGTCTTCTTCGTCAGACGTTCGTCTTTCATCAACGGCGCAACGATGTCGGCCGACGATCGGGAAACTTTCGCACCAAGTGACTTGGCACTGAACAAATTACGGTAGATTCGATGGTGGTGCACAGGTGATGCACGGTTGCGTCGATAAAGGGCTGTTGTCGAAGAGGCGATAGGCGAAAGGCAAATCGATAGTTTGGTTGTTTGGAAAGTTAATTTGCGCGATCGATGGAAGCGGTGTTGTCGATTAGTCGGCATTGTTCGCGGCGAACGTGACCGTTGTTCATTGAAACGATGAAAATGTATTTATCGAAAAGATTATAACGGGCGGTGATTAAGCGGATCACGGCAGCTGGTGATTTTACGTTTGGATCACGGTTTGTCTGATATCCGGTACGATTGACGAGTAAACATTATAAAAAATTAAATTCCTCGCGATCGTGTCGCGAGGAAGCGCGCCAACGGGACTCGTAAATTCCCGTTAATCGACGCCGCGAAACGATTCGATCCCCTATTTCGTTTAGAATAATAGAGGTGGTTGAACCGATCACAACACTGGAGTAACAGGTTACAATGTACACTTTATTCCAACAACTTGTACACATAGACAGTTACGCTCGCTGTGTAAAGATATAAGTTCAATAGATGATTGATCCAAGTGTGGAAAGCCGGTCAAGCGATGTTGACTGATCCGAGGATGATAAACCAGTGAATTTCGGTGACCATGCTGTCACAGAGGAAAATTGTAGCTGGGTGTTGGTCGCCCCCTACCACCGATCGCTCGCGGGCGGAAATGACCGTTGAACATAGGAAAAATCCGACCTTCCCGTTGTTTACCCGAGGAACGTCTCGACTCGAATACGTTTTGTAACAATTAAGGGTCCTAACGGCACCATAAAATACGAACGCTTAGTTTTACGACAGTTCGTTAGGCCGCCTCGACCGAGGGATGGATCCTGAGTTACGTAAAGAGTCGCCGGACGTATATCGCGGTATAGCCGCGGTTTCTCGGACGGTATGACACGCATTGCTGTATCAAGATATAACATCCAAGAGCGTTGTTGTAAAAAGGTCGCGTTTTCCTCTTGAAAGATCAGCGAGTAAAGCGTCGTAAATATAATAAAGATTGGTCGAAATATCGCCGAAACGAACAAAACGGTTGGTTAAATTGACGTTCGAAGCGAGGAACGATGTAATTTGAATTTTTGTCTTTATAGTACGTAGCTATTTTTTGATATCGTGACACGTATATTGGGACACGGCACGTTTCAGTTTTCGGTAGGTGGTATCCAGCGATATTACACCGCGCTATCGATTACGCGAGACTCGCCCTCTCGAACAGGTTACGTATAATACAACTTTGATCCCACCGCGGATTTCCCTCAAAGTCCAAAGATTAGTTGGGATTTTCTCGCGCGATCCACTCCACTGCACTGTCACGTATTCGACGAACTTTCGCCGCCGGTTTGCCAACGTGGGCGAGAAAATCGGTAGCCGCTGATCCGTCCCGTTTCGTTATTCCTTCGCCGTAAGAATCTTCAGACACGTCGATCTTTCGGATGGGTAGACTTACTTACAAGGCGTAAGGCGTTCCTGGTAAGGCGTAAGGCGCAGGGGGAAAGAGAAATTTGGATGGATGTGGAAAAATTTGATAAGAATCTTTTTAGTAGAATTATCGAAGACGATTGAAAACGAGGTTTAAACGTCGCAATATCATTATCGCGTTAAACTTGTAACAACTTTCCTTCCTTATCTTTATGCTCTGTTGAGATATTATTTTCCCATATTTCGATATTTCCCATTACATCGCGTAAATATCGATCGAAAATAATTGTTATTATAATTGTATCGATTAATTTCGATTAATTATTCGATTTATCTGAAAATAGAAGAACGGTTTGTTCGAACAACTCGGGACACAAGCTGCGTTCCAAGTTCGAAGATTCGATAATCTCAACGAATCTCACTCTCGAATCTCTGAAGCTTGCCGATTCTATAGAATTCCGTGGCCGAAGTTGCCGAATAGTTAACTGTTGGCCGATTTCGATGTCCTTGAAGCATGTTGTCCTTGAACCAATCCAATGACTAAAATCGTTATTATTCTCGTACCAGCGTTCTACGCTATTAGCTTACCACCACCACCACCACCACCACCACCACCGTATTTAACGTATTATAAAACGAATGCCGTTGAAACTCAGGAAGAAGAGGTGATACAACGACAGGTTGGCGCGCAATGTACTATACGTACGTATGTTGTACGTAAGTGAGGGGAGAGTTGCGCGAAACGAGAACGGCTAGGAGTTAACTGTCCGGCAACTTGGCCACTTTCTGTAAAGAACGAAAAAAGCTACATGGAATTGCATTTGTTACGTACGCCGATCTCATGGGACGAGGTAATTAAAGTAGATCAGTTTCGAGTTTTTCAGTGTCTTAGGTATATTTAAAAATATTTACCTTATATCTAAATTATACGGCTAGCCGTTAGTCGAGATATTTACAATAGCGATTCCTTTCACCCTAATTATCGGTAAATACGCTGTTCCTTCGAAATCCAGCCTTCGAACAACGCGAAAACGATTTCTACGACTCGATAGAAAAAATAAAACAATTAACTAGGTATTTCGCTAATTAAACGTATATAATTCGTATAAATCACTGAAAAAAATGGTGTTTGAAAGATAATGCAAATATATCGGTTTTACGTTTTCTTTATCGTAGGAAATTTCGTACAAGCGAATTTGTCTCGTATCTTTGAGACATCCTATACGCGCGAGATATCTATGGATATGAAATAAAAGTTGAAAAATTCAATTTACGTCGATTCGACTTTCTTTACGGTTACGATACGCGAGTATCGAAGGAATCTGATAATACGATACGATGTAAAGCGTAAACGCGGATTTCCCAGTTTTGTCAATCACTCTACACGATACAGCGCGTGCAAGAATTCCCTCGAGATAGACATCGACGTTGCTCGTAATGATAACGTTTACGAAGCTTTTTAAATCCAATTACCTACCGAACGATCGATTATATCAGAGTAATCTTTCCGTTTAGTAACCCGACTCGGCGCGTTCGCGTATCGATTACGCCGAGTTTTACTCTATCGATAATTAGGTAATTAGGTAATTAGGTAATTAGGTAATTAGGTAATTAGGTAATTAGGTAATTAGATAATTAGGTAATTAGGTAGCCATTGAATTTTAAACGCTCGACAGTTTTCGAGTTTCGTTGGTATTTTACGAGGTTGTTGAGCGGTACGAGACAAATAATTTCTAATTTAAACGAAGACACGTTTAGAAGAGACGTTGAGACATTTATCGTTTATTTACGTAGATAATTCGGTCGAACGTTCCAAGTGGTAAATTTGATCGAACGTCGGAGCACTGACAAAGCGTAACGATACACACGTGTAGTTTCGTATAATTTGTCTAATTTCTATAATCAATACGTAGTTTCCACGACACAATTAGATGTCAACACATAGAAATAACGAATTTTACACCGAGTCTGCGAAGTTTTCCATCCAACGTTTCGAGACGGATGCTATGCTAGATACGTGTGTATTAAACCGAGGTGTCGAGGTCGTTGAAAGTTTTGCTTTTAATATAATATCCTTTCGTCCTGCATCGAATAGGATAGAATAGGATATGTACGCGAGATACGTACTCGCCTGGATAGGCTATCATAACTAATAGAATCGTCTTTAACTTGCTTAAACCACCGGTAATCGCATATAATCGCGTATAATCTCCTTCATCGAGGATCGGCCATTTACTCGAAATGTCGAAAGATCTTGCAAAGATGAAAACGCGTGTCCGTCGGTTCATAATCGATTGACTCGTAAATCGTCGTCGCGCTAACGCGATAAATATTTTCTATTTTCGTTTCTCGCTTACACGATCGAACAACGTAGCCACAAACGTTTCTCAGACTTGTCACGCGTAGTACCTTCGACGGCGGAACAAAGCGGTTCGACATGGATGTTTGATCGCGTTACACGCGTTGTTTTGCTCGTCGAAGTAAACCGATGGCGAATAGTCGAATCGAACGGCGCTACGACGACGACGACGACGAAACAATGAGAGTGACTCAATTGGGATCGCCGTGGTTGTATATTTGGACTTGCTCGAAAACGTTTCCGTCGCTCCTACGTGTATCGTCGTAGGTTGCAATGGTACCTGGTCATGGTTTTCAGTATCTTGCGCAGCAACTGTTGCAGACAACGCCTAAACGTGATGCCGCACATTGCGTACAATAAGAAATTGATGCTGAAGTTTGTGTAATAGAGGAGCATGAAGAACTGCTGCAAACACCAGAGCAGGTCGGGTGTGTTCTTGCGGGCCAGCGTGAAGAAGAATACGCACAATCGGATCACGTAGCTGGAAAACGAGAGTTTGCTTGCTGGTAAATCGAAGTTGCAAGCTTGTCGGAAGAATCGCACGTATAGGAATGTGCGAGTGTGCAACGCGAGCAAAAGGAAAACGATTTATGCGCGAATGAACGCAATGAATTTGTATTTATCGCACGGAAAACGTTCATCGTGGGTCGTCGGTGGTTCCGCGGAGGACGTTGTTGCTCTCACCGAGATATTAAAGATATTAAAGATATTAAATCAACGTATCGAATATATCGATAAATGACCGTTTACCTCGGCAAATTGAGAAGAATGAAAACGGTGCTGATGAGAAGCAACATTTTCGTGATGCTCTGTTGATTCCTCGTTGACACGAGATTCCTCGAGGACGATCTAATATCTGCAACAGAGAAAGAAAAAGTATTGCGAGTACGGTGCGAGCGGTCGGGAATTTTCGCAGCGACGTTCGAATAACTCGACTTTTCGTTTCGCCTTCTGTTTTTTTTTTCTTTTTTTTTTTTTTTTTTGGAAACGTGACGCGAAAGCGAAGCAGTTTGATTAACAATCGTAACGTACGGTGCGGTGCGCCGGTGTTATTTCGTCGTGTTTTGGTTTTTATGCCAAGGTAGGATACCTATTCGTACGACCTTTTCGCACGTTCGAAACGTCGAATAGGCGCTATCCGTAACTTTCGAACGAGTAACCCACCGTCGCTTTAACGGAATCCGTGTACGGAGACCGCGAGACTACGAGAGGAATAGAGGCATACGGCTTGAATGCGCGCGGCAGTAGTTCGGTCGGTAATTTGGCCGACCAATTCAACGATCCAATCTTTCGTCGCTCTAACGAAACGTTACGATGCCACGATCCGTTTTCGTTCCGTTTCGCTTTACGTTGGTCCAGTTTGTTCCTTTCACCGATAACAACGCCGAAGCGACGAAAACGATAAATTTCCATCTCGGTTAATCTCGTTCGAAAGAAACGAGGAGACAAAGTAAAAGACTGTCCCTGTTTGGCTCGTACGATCCATCTTAAAAATTCTTTCCTCGGATTTCTATAAAACTGAACGAAACTAACGCGCTCGACGAAACCACCAGTTGCGTTTGAAGCGGATCTAGGAGAGTCAGGATCGACGATGTTTAATAGGAGATGGAACCATCGACATCGACGTCGACGTCCGATCTCGTACATCGTGAGACGAGTCTCGTTTCACGGACTTGGCCGCAGATTTCGCACAGAATAGGCGAGTTATTCGACCGTGTGGTTTGGCCTGTTTTAGATGCTTCGCTCTCTACGTATCTGTACATAGGTAGACACAAAGGATTACACGTATGTGTACTTACGTATACAGCGAGTTGCTATTTCGGGTAACTGACAAGCGTTTCGTGGGGTTGAGGGCGGCGCGGACGTGGTTTGATGCCGAGAATGATGAGAATGGTTGTTCTTGGACGAGTGAAACGATTGCTGCGAAGGTGGCCGTCGGCCTCCTACCACTGGTCCCAGATTAATGCCGCCAGCGCCGTTGTTGCTGCTGCTGCCGGCACTCTGAAAACCGACGAACAACTTTACCAACAATAGCAATTTCATCGACGGAACGTTCGTAGGTTTAAAGAAAGGCGAAAAGCAAAATTAGAGCCGCGCCGGCGTGCACGCGTGTATTAGAAGCGACAACACGGTGGAGAAAGCCGATTCGATTAAGCGACGCGACACCGTCACGACCAGAGATAACCTGCTGGCAATAAAGGTCCACGGGAAGCCAATAATTTTTCAGCCGCGATATCAGTTTCTTGAAACGTTATCCCACTTATTATCGGGATGGTTAGATGGGCTACCGTATCGTTTCCCATGCTGGTCACGAACGCGTTACTTAACCGCGATCCTCTAATAAGCGATACGCGTGTCTCATCTATCATAATCATCTTAAATGCTGTTTTGTCTGGCGAACGATACGACGAGGATAACTTATCCTCGCTTTGGATTAAACTATATTACGATATTTGGATATCAGGATTAACGAGGTATTTGCGTCAAAGGTACGGTCGACGCAAAGTTTGTTGGCAAACTCTTGATCAAAACGCGAATTTATTTCTCTCGCAGTCTTTATATCCGAAGAAAAATCGTTTTGCCACGGTTTCGGTTAACTTTCGATTAATCTCGAGCGAGAATAGTCCTCAGCCGAGAACTCGATTCCGCTTTATGGTGTACTTTATGCTGATATTTTAGGGTGTATGCGTGATTCGGATCTAAATTCGTTTTCTATTTCGAGTCCGCTTCAAGCGAAAATCCGCTATGGGAGCAACTTTGCGCGAATAAAGAAGAAACAGTACGAAATAAAGCGAGCAGAATTATTTTTGCAATTGTTAGGTGGATAGATTCGGACATTGGTTGCCAATACGCCTATGGATAAAGGTGGCGTCGTATCGGTCGAAACAATAGACGCGTCGTTTCCGAGCGCCAATAACAATTTGCAATTTCAACGGGCGTATCGATATCGCGCGAACGAGGCGAGCGATAGGAGGAGAATGTAGGTTAGCGCGGCTCGTCCAAGTTATTTACGCCCGATCACGATGAATCGCAACAATGGACTTGATCTCCTCGTCGACTAGGAGACGAAGGGGAATGCGAAGGAGACGCAGCGTTCTATCGTAGCGTTTTCACCGAAAACGATCCAACACAGAAGTCACAGTCTCGTATCTTCGTACAACATTTTGGATAAGGAGAACAAACGGTTATTTTACGAGGTTGTTTCTGTTGACAGAGTTGTCTGTTTGTTGCGTTCAAGAGCAAGGAAAGCGCTCGTCACTCGCTAATTTTTCATCGCCGATTATTCGACGCGAATCGCGGCTGCAGAATCGGCAAACGTTTTGTCCGATAAAACGACGATCGTCGTCGAGTTACGACGAGGAGGAACGAGCGTCGCGTTCGATCTTTGCGAATCGTTCGATTAAACAGTATCATCCTATCTTTGACTGTCTAAAACGAATATTTGCAAAAGTAGGAAACGCGGGCTTGATTCGACCGAGGAAGAATTTCAATTATGGGTAGAAAATAAAGATGTGAACGCGAGGAATAAAGCGTCGAAGAGAGAGTTTCGCGTGACAGAGCCCCGCTTCTTGTAACAGCTTTTCTTCCCCTTTACGTTTTATCGCTATCGTTACGGGAACGATCGCGAAACTCAAAGTGAAAGAACCGTCCCTTTGTTTGCATCGTTTATTATCGATCGTCGAACGATTTTGTCGCGATTTTTCGCTCGGCCATTTAGTCGTGTATCGCGATATAATCGATCCTTCGGGCAGAGAAAATGGAAAAGAGTTGGTTTCCTCGATCGGTCAATCCAGAACAGATTCGTAAGTTTGAACGATAGAACGAATAATTCAATGCCGCCAAAACGTACGAGTCTCGCAACCGTGGAACGAGCGAAATTCGTCCAACGTGATCAAACACCTTCTCCTCTTTTCTTTTTTTTTTTTTTTTCTTTTTTCTTATCGGGTCACGGTCTATCGAAAGAGGCACCTCGTTAAAAAAGAGGCGATATCGTTGGTAGAGTCGACGGAAAAGCGCACGCAAAGTGTGAAATCAGCCAGCTTTATGCAGATTTCATGGTAATATCGATTGCGAGAGTGTGTGGGTATCGAGTATACGTGATTCGATCATCGTCCCACTTGGACTAGAGCGGCGCGTGGCGTTGATAAAGTGAGCCGGTATATCGGGTGACCCTGGAAACGCAGAATATTTGAATAATTTATGATAAGAGAATAAGGAGCTGCAGGCGTGACACAGCTTTGAACATAGGAATATAGCAGGGGGGGGGCCGTAAACTATAATTCGCCTAGTAGCGCCGCTAACGAATACCGTAGATTTCAGTGCTATACACCGTCGGCACCTCGTACGCTTTTCCCCGTGCCGAGCGTATTTCTTTAGAGGCGAATTAAAATTTATCACCTGGTCGATAACGGATACCTATCCGTTGAAGCGGAGGGAATCGTTACGATTATGAAACGCGAAGGCGATCGAAGCAACCTGAAAGCTTTACGGATATTATTTCTTTGATACGAAATTAAATTCATTTTCAACGAATTTCGCCTCGATGGTTTAAATTGGCTTCGCGGGAAACGAAATTGCACGAAGCGTGAAGATGCACACGGTGGTTGCGATCCGACGCGACCTGACGCGACTTCGCGAGACGTCACGCTCCTCTCGTCCAATCGATTCCATTTGTCGTCTCGTTACGATTACGTTATATTCGCAAGCTAAACCGTCGCGTAATACGTCTGAACGATCGGCGCTCCTGCCAGTTTCTCGATTTCCATTTAACAACGTGTCAACCGAGATCGTTGTTTGCCGGCACGTTCGAACGTTTCCGGACGGCCGTTGCTTTCATTCTTCCAAGTTTCTGTCGTTCGATAGAGATTTCGGTCGGTTGGTCGATCGACAAACTCGTCGTCGTCGGCCAATCGTCAAGCAGTCCACGTTTCACGACGTACCGTCACGCTGTAATTTCGTTTCGAATCGCGCAACTGTTAAACGCGAGAGTCCGATGTAACCTAATACGTAGTACGTATGTGCGTATACGCGTAGAGCATCGTCGTTCGGATCGTCGAGTTAGCTTTGCTTCAGGATCGACAAGACGGTGTTGTAATTGCAAGTACTCGCGCAACGTACGTACGGTCGTCGTCGTCGTCTTGATCTTAATACATCGTGCGTCGCATGTCCTAAACCATTCGCTTCGTTCCTTTCGTTTTGATTCTTTAATTCTACGTTACGTTCGCGTAATGCAAAATATATCGCGTGCTTCGACGCAACGATAAAGTCGATAGTCGGATGATTGATGCGATTAACGCGAAATTACTGAGTTTCTGTGAGTTTCGAATTTAACGCGTTTCATTTGTCACGAATATCTCTCGCACGCGTCGTATACGCCTGTAATACTTTGTATCGCGTCGTTTAACATTTTTTTTCGAGCCTTTGAATATCGAAGAAAGAGGGCGCATACGGTAACTGTGCCACGATATCTCCAGTCGAAAGAAAGTTTCGATATTCGAGGTTAACCTTTGGTTAAGGGAAGCCTGCGTTTCAGAAAGCGAACCAAGTTAAAAGAAACCGCGTTTAAGAACGCGATTAATTACCAGTTTTTGAAATGGCAATTTCGTTTCGTCGTCGACGGTTTTTTCATTTCTGTGTGATAATACGATTCGCGTTACGGCTACGCCCCGTTTATTTATCGAGAAGCACCCGATAATTTCCTGCCAATGACAGATTTATCGCGACATTGGCAGAGGTAGAATGGAAAGAGGCTATCGCGTTCGAACGAATATCAGTGCGCGTTGCGTCGAAGAATAAAATCGTTCAACGATTCATCCGAGACCGTTCCCGCCCCCCTTGCATCCACTCACCGTTGATTTATTCTACTGTCAAAGACAAGCGAACTATTATAAAAGACAAATCGTCGTGCCGAACGATCATCGTTTACGCCCGGATATCGAAACGGAGAATGTCCATAGAGACGCCGAGCGTATTCGTATTCGTTGAGTTCGCTCGAAGCCAACGATCGATTCTCGCATCTTCGAGCGATCGTCACAGCGTGGTTCGTTGCACACGAAGGACGTTGTTCGATCCGGTTGCGGAGCAAAACGACGCAGATTGACGTATCATAGCCGAGCGATCGAAAACTGTGGAAAGATGAATGGCGACGGTTACGTAAGCCGAAGATATTTATACGTTGATCGAAAATAGCTGATTCGCGGTTACCGACCACAGCAAGGCGAGAGCAGAGTGATCAACGAGATCGACGAGAGCTCGAGAAACAATTATTCCATTCTGCCTCGTATCGTTGATCGATCGTCGTTGGGTTTCGTCCGGCGCCGACGATTCCGCGTCGGAACGTCTTTCGCGACTCTTTAATTTGCTCGCGGTCATATCGTACATATATTTAAACCACCTAGAAACAGTTAGCGCGATCGATTTAACTCGTAATTTAACTCCAGCTGCGTAAGCGCGTGTACTTTGAAATATCGTTTGTAGCGGTGTGTAATAAGCGAAAGCGAAGATTCGATCGATCGATTAAATTTCGAACGCTTATGTTCGAGCGGACAGGCAGAAAAAACGCTCTAGTACTTTATGCCTCCGTATGATCGTTTTTCTTCGTTCCTATCGTTACGACCTGATTAGTGGGAAAACCCGGCCGCCGCTCTTCGAAGAACGCCACGTCTCTCATTTTTCCATTCTATTACCTTTCGAAAAGTTCTTCTTTCGAAAGTTTGATTTTCCATTCGTCGGCTCTCATAAATACGTACGTAAAACGTGTACGTATACGCACGGTTTTTCCGTACGTTGGCTATATCGAAAAATATAGTCGGCGTGGAAAGTCTGTAGCGTTTCTGGCTCGAGCGATCGATCAAGTTGCGCCATGTTTACTTAACCATATCGAAGAGAGTTAATTTGTCTTATATAAATTTCCGAGAAAATACGAAACGCTGAATTCACCGCTCCTGGTCGATGCTTCGGCAAAATGAAACGTCGGAAATCTCGACGAGACGACGTATCGACGACAAGGACGAGCAAACGGAATACGTATAGCGGAGCTCAGGTGGAACATGCAACTGCCGTACGCTGGATAAATCGTCTAAATCGACGTTTCGTCTTATATACGCGTAAAAGATAAAAGGGTTTGATTTATACCGGATCTTTAGATACCGCCAAAGTAGATGCCGACTGATGCCAGTGTTTCTGGACTCGTCGGTAAAGAGACGCGGATCAACGTGAAATTGTCATAAAATGCTCGTCTAGCCAACCCAGTTACCACCGTTGCGTCCCTGAATCCACCTTTGCACCTTTGCTATGCGCGTTACTAGGTCCGGAAAGGACCGCGTCTTTTCTCTCTCTTCCGTTCCATTGCGATAACAAAGTATCGTTGGACGTTGAATCAAGTTCACGCTACTCTCTCAGCTTCGTCGCACTCTGTCGCCGGATCACGTCCACGCAAGATTCTTTGTTATTATTCGTTGGGCGCTCCGCGATGGCACGTACGGCGGAGTCGCCCGCGCAACCGAACCATGCTATACATTAATAACGGCTGAAGGTAGATAAAATTTCGCTTATACACGATGCGTGACGCGAATATATTTTACGAGTACATTTATAGCTATATTTTAAGACTACAGCCAATTACGCGCAATATCTGGCGTATCGAATCGCGAATCACATGGCGTTAAATGATCGTATCTGCCTAATTACGTGGTTGATCCGCGTATTGGCCTGTGATGTGCCCGCGAACGCGTCGTTGGAGGGAAATGGAGGGAAAACGGACAAAGACGGATCGAATTCGAGATACGTGGCATCGCGAACGCGCGTTTTCCGCCTACTCGGCAGCTACCTAATGCTTGGCGACGCTTTTAAACTGTTACAGGGTTACTCGTGTATGCTCTACGCGATCGATCCGATTTAGTAGACGCAGCTATAAATCGAAAGATTCGAATCGTACGAACGTTGGAAACGCTGCTCTGTCGCGAACGTTTTTACAAGCCACCGTCGGATCGGATCGGTCGAACGGATCGACTATTTTCGGAATTCGTGATACGTTCGTTCACGCGTATGTACGCGTGTTCGCTCACGCGTGTAAAATCTAAATTACCGAAACGCGGCAGACTATCTCAAAGTTTACGCAACGTCGAAGTAGCGTCCTTTAGAGACGCGGCAATTCGGAACAACGTTTTCCGCGTAGAGACGCGACGATTTATCCAAAGTTCATAGACTTGAACTAATCTAATTTTTCTGGCTATTCGCTATCGCGAAACTTGACGTTTGCGTTGGTTTGCTCGTTCCAAAGTTATAACGAGTTTCTCCGTTTCTGGTCGTTGTTGGCCGTATCGTCAGATCGAACCGATATAATTCGACGCAGTTCGATTCACGTTTTCCGTGGACGGATAGATAAATTGGCACGCGTAAATAGCTCGAACGAAGGACGCGTCAAGTACATATTTTCAAAGGAAAGAAACTGCAAAGGTAATCCGAGAAGAAAAATTCCATGGAAATAGTTGCGGCGTCGACGATCGTTCAAATGATATACTTTGCCCTTGAAACGTTCTATAAAATAGGACGATACGGTTTTAACCAACTGCTCGTTAACGACGATAAAAAGTCGCGTTAGATGATAAGAGAGAGATATACGCGTATTCGTTAGGTTCTATTGTCTGATTGAAAACACGTTTGCGCGGAGAAGGACAAAATCGAGTTGAGACAGCCGATCCAAGTTGGCGCCTATCGTGGCTACCGCGTAATATATTACTACCTCTGTATACGCACGATCCTCTGGTCCGATTGGCGTTTTATGTGTCTAAATAAATGTCTTTGGTCGGAACACTTAATCCACGGGAAACGTTTAGGTTAGCGAACCCACGTTATTCGAACATCATCGTGCCGGATTAGAAAAAATAACTCGAACGTTTGAGTTTCTTTCGAAAAACGAGTGGAGCCCCGAGGGAAACGTTTCTAGGCGTGCATTTCACCGCCCCGATGTTTGTCTTGTACGCAAGAAAAACAAAAATATAGTCCAGTTACGAGACTGAAGCCAAGCGCGAAGACGGCGTGCATTGAAAATAGCGACGTCCATTAACCGTCGAATCTTTGAACGAGACGAGAGGGCGTCGCCTTTTTTCCCCCCGTTCGATTCGTCGCCAGTCGCTGGAAATGCACGTGCGCGTGTCAAACGTTTCTCTCGAAAAGGAAAGTTAACCAAGCTCTGGCACTTTTACCAGCGAAGAAACTGACGCGATTCCGATATACGTACGTATCGTTTTGAACGTAAATCTTTGTTCGACCGAGCAGCTTTTGGAAAAGCAACTACGACCGAGAATGACGACGATGGCAACGTCCGTGCCAACGCCCGGACTCGAAAGTCGTCGAAAGGTTCGGAACGTTTAAGATGACGTTTCCAGTGTATTTTGATCGTTACGGGTCTGCAGGTTGGTCGGACTATCGTTGTTTCTCGCGATAGAACCGGTGGTTCTCTTTGACTTGCTATTTGACTTCCTATCGCGAATGACATAAAACAGGCTTGGATCGAATTGAAATCGAACCTACGACGCGCAACGTACGACGACGTACTATGAAAGGCTAATTTACCATGGATATAATTAGCGATCGAAGATTTTCTTATAAGGTTATCGCGCGATCGCGGTATGTAACGTTGAATCGAATCCCGGCAGCCTAATCTCGATAACCTAATCTCGTCGGACGATCAGCTTCGATCGAACGATTTTCACTCACCGGAATCTGATTCAGATTGATGTCCGACTGTTCTCTGCTCGGACAGTCCGTGGACGTGGTCGAAGACTGCTTGAATCGCCTGCTGAACCTCAACAAGTTTCTCATGATCATAGTGTTCATGACGATGATAAGTACGAGCGGCGCGATTAGACTGGCGATGCTGTCGATTATGCTGATTATCTTCATCGTCTCCAAGTATTCGACCTTCAGATCGCAATAATCTTCGCCGTCCCTGTTGATCACTCCAGCCGTGACAAAGGAGTAGGAATGACTGGCCAAGGCCAAAATCACCAACACCAGCACGATGGTCTTTGCCCTGGCTATAGTGCATATATGAGGTCTGTGTAGAGGGTACTGAACAGCTATGAATCTCTCGACCGTGAACGCGACGATTAACCAGACGCTCAAAGAGCTGCAGACGGCGCTCACATAGACCAAGGTTTCGCACCAACCCTCTTTATTGAACACCTCCCATCCTAGCGTGTTGTTCAACCAAACTAAAAGCAAAGTGACTAAGAAGCCAAAGTCAGCGGTGGCCAGGGCGGCCAGGTAATAGCTGGAGCTTCGTATTCTCAGATGTGTGTTTAGAAAGACGACGCAGGACAACAGATTGCCTACCAAACCTAGCAAAATGATGAAGGGAATGTAGTACTGATGAAAGAAATCCAGTAGAAAGTATAAAGCGTGACAAGCTTCGATCGGTTTCTCCTCGAAATCTAGGCTTGTTTCGAAGCTTCTGTTTCTGTAACCGTAATGCGTCAAATTGAGCCACGTGGTTGGGGTGGCGGACCGTCGGGAACGTGCAGACGCGTCTACGCCCGACGAGTCCCGAGCGCCGCATCTCGTACGTAGATTGTACGCGGACGCGACGGACGACATGTTTCCTTCTCTTTACTATATCTCTTTCCTCTCTTATCTTCCATAAAACGCACCGCTTTTCCTCCAATGATTCTCTACGAAAGAGTCGAAGCGACATCGATTTCCATTTCCATTTCCATTTCCATTTCCATTTCCATTTCCATTTCCATTTCCATTTCCATTTCCATTTCCTGTTGTCGATCGCAAGATCGGACGATCCTTTCTCTCCGTTATCGGTTCGTCGTTTAGAAATTTCGCTCGCCGATCGACTCGAAATTTCTATCGGTCGAACGAAATTCCAACAACGATCGCGTCTAACCAATTATCCTGATTATTTCTAACCAGTGAATTATCCGGCTTGCCGAGAGATTCAACGCAGCTTCGGAATACCATCCAGAGCGCTATGTCCGCGTGACGTTACTTTGGTTACCATCCTCGCGCGTTTTTTCGCGAGTACTTGCACGACGGTAAGGTAGATTTATCTAACGAGAAAGATTTACCGTTTATGGAGTCGATTCGCGTAATAACGGAATCTGGTGCAGGATTGAAAACAGGTCAGATTGAAAACATTCGACTTTCATCACCTCGAGTCGTTGCAGGTGTTACTCGTAGGTGTACTTTGATCGTTCAGTTTCGAATATAAGGAATATAAGGCGTTTCTTAAACTTGTTGGTTCGAGTTCTTCTCGGATATCGATCGATGATTTTTAGTAACGTTTAATATTTCCTGAAATTCCTCGAACTCTTCGTCCATTCTCTCGACGGGCGTTCGTTTGTTTGTTCGTGAAAGTAGGAAATATTATAAATATCTGTCCACTCGTGCGGAGGTAAATTCAGTAGAGAACGTTTCCAACTCGCCAACGAGTGACAAGTGTTTCCAACTAGCTGTTGAAAAAAAATATTCCTCTCGTTTCGTTTGTAGATTTAAATCCCACACAATGTCAATAAACACGGAATGTTTCTAACCGGTGGCGTACGTGTGGCACGGATCGATTTACTTTGGTATTCTTAGATCACCGAAATCTTTCAATTATTGCAGCAAACTGGCGTATCCGCGATCGTATTGCCGGATACCGCGACCGGTCTCTCCAATCGTTCCAATTAACAAGGACAACGTTTTGACGAGTAATTAGTCGACCAACGGCCTTCGATATCGCGCTCGCGAATTCGGAATTCGCCGATGGGAAATAACCGCCTCGGATCTTCGTCTCGATATCGCGAAATGTTCAAAAGTGGCCGCGAGGTAATCTCCGCGGTAATTTGGATCTAGATCGTAGAAGAGAGATCGATGGTCCGGTCCGAGAGGTTCTTCGAGGCCTGTGCCGTTTCAGCGTGTTCGCCTTTCGAAGTCTCTCGACGAGCGTCACGACCAAGTAGTCACGAAAATAGTTCGTTCCAAGATATCCTACGCCCTCCGTATATCACGCTGCGTACTTTTTCAACCGGCCTACGAAACCTTATCTCGGCCTCTATCTAATTACCATAAAATAGAGCGTCGCTTTCGTTTCCGTGCGTTACGGAGCACGGTGGAGGACGATGCGATCGGTGCGATCGGAACACGCGTGTCGCTCGATGAATTGCAGCGAGTCCGAGTCGTCTTTCGACGATCGAGTCGGTTTCCGTGGAACGGTAAGATAAACGCGATCGCGCCGCTGGATGCGCGATTACCTGAAAATGGAATGCAACTGAAGGACGAGTATCGATCGGATAAATAGCCTGCCCGGAAACTATCTTCGTATCCGATGAAATCTCTCGAGAGTCGACAGCGACGGCTTTCTCCGTTCGAGCGATGCGCCGTTGAACGCGAAAATTCGCAAGTTCGTACGAACACTGGCCGAGCGGCGTGTTCGTTTCTTTCAGCGTTTCGTCTTTTTTCCGCTTACGTTCTATTATCTATTTTACGTGTTGCGCTTTTTACTCCGAACGGACTCGCTTTCCAACGTTTATCGCCAGCAGACTTGGAATTCCTTTTTTCCGAGCCGAGTTGTTTCCGCAGTTATTCCGGTCTCGTGGGTCAACTTTTCCGTTTCGATGCTTGTTTCTCTTCTTTCCCGAGCCAGCAGCTTTCCAGTTCTTCTCGTTGAGAGAGAAAGAGAGAGAGCAATATTTTCCACAGATCGGCTTTCGGATCATCCACGAAGCTAACCGATCACAACTTCGTGTAAATTCCACTGCGCGATATTATCCGTTTCGCACGCGGTTGCGAATCGAAAATTTCATCGGAATATACATAACCTGCCTGCTTTTCTTCTTTTCCTCTTTTTCTTTTTTTTCTTTTTTTTCTTTTTTCGTGAGTAGTTTCGAAATTGCAGATTTTTTTCCCCCTATTCTCCGAGAGTTTTCTGCAGCGTTTTATCGAACGTTGAACGCGCCGTAATCATCTTGATTCGTACGAATTCCGACAACGTTCCAGCAAGCGTGTCGATAGAAATTCGAGAGAGAGAGAGAGAGAGAGAGAAAACGATTTTGCTTCATTTCCGTACACATGGAGGATCTAACGCGTCGTTCGATTCACCAAGGCTAGGATAGCGTCTGATCCTGGATCCTGTCATTTTGTCCGCGATATTTTAATTATTCGACTCGATGGTCGATCTCGACGCGGTGTACGACGTGGCCGTTCGTACGGAGGATACGCGAATCGAACGTTCAACGACTCGATCGGATCTGTCGCAGATCGATCTCGATTTCATCGATGTCGATCACACTACTTTTACCTACCATGTGTCGCCCTTTACCGTTGCATCGACGAGTACGTACGAGCGAACGTTCGGCCGTTTGATAATAATATTTTTCGTTCGCTTGCTTGTTTCGTTGCGTACTTGTTCGAAACCGTTGCTGTTTAAATCTATCACCGATAGAAGCAGAATTCGATTTTAAATTACACGTAGATTTCCGATCGAGCGTACAAATTCCGTATATCGTTATATCGTACGTATGACGGGAAGACCGAGATCTTTCGTTTGCCTCGAAATCACTGAAATACGGTTTTGTTCTTTTTCTTTCTTTCTTTTTTTCTTTCTTTCTTTCTTTCTTTCTTTCTTTCTTTCTTTCTTTCTTTCTTTCTTTCTTTCTTTCTTTCCTTTTTTCTTTCCTTTTTTTCTTTCCTTTTTGTTTTAGAACGTGGTTAAATTAATGGCAATTATATGGTTCGACGATGTAATCTAGCTCTTTTATGTGGCGCGATGTATTTCGGATAGAAACGGTCGACGGGAGCGGCGGCGGTATCGGAGCGTCGTGCAACGAGAAACGACGTCGGATAAACTGGAAACCACGATTCACGGTTTCGACGAGTTTGCCGCCCATCGAATTCCTTCGCATGCGCTTCGCAAGCTCTCTCGGGGGGCCGTTGGACGACGCGACGACGCGACGACGCGACGACGCGACGACGCAAACGACGCAAACGACGCAACGACGCGACCCCGTGCCAGCGGCATCCGTCGCTACGACGCGCGACATCCGTTCGTTCGCGGGATTCGCGCGTTCTCCGGTCTTGGCTTGCCTTCTATCGGTCGTGGATACGCTTCGTATCGTCGTTCCAGGCTTTCCAAGCAAATTGTCGCTGGTGCGGCCAGGTTGAAAGTGTTCAACCTCGATACCGACGCGAATGCGTATATCTTACGGCAGATCGACCGACTGGTACGAAACGAAAATTACGTCTCGCTGAGCGACAGCGGCGTCGCCCGGCAAAGTGGTATACGCGTATCATAACGTACTAACTTGCAGTGAAACGAGTCGACGCGCAACGAAGCAACCAGACTACTGGTCTCTCGATTCGAAAGCAATATTCGAGATTTGATAGATAAAGCGGATCGTCACGCGCTACATCGTTTCGTGTCAAATGCACCGTAAGGTCGTAGTAAGGTCGTAGTAAGGTCGTCGTTACTCGTAGGGGTTGTTACAACTTGGTCGCGTAGCTTAACACACGGAACGTTCTTTCCGCTGGAAATTACCAGCAAAGTCCGAAGAGTTTAACGTCCGAAGAAGGACGTTGTTTCTCCTTCTCGTAAATCATATGCATCTTCAGACCAGACATTTTGCGCAATTTTCCCGTATTTGCCTGTATCAAGGTCTGACTCGTTTCGAACTTAATTAAACCGGATCGTGCAGCTTGCGAAATGCTACGCTGTTTTCAATTGGACGGGGCCACCTATAAGAATCCTTATACAACGCGCGGTATCTTGACGTACTTATACGCACTGTATATTTATTTATTTTCCAACTATATTATTATTATTATTATTATTATTATTATCGATTATTTTCATCATTTTCTGTTCCATTTCTTCATCGCTGATCGTCTGATCGTTCAAGGACTTGGTTCTCTAGGTATATAGGCATACTGCGTGTACGTACGCGGTGGAACAAGCGACTTATCGATATAACAGATAAGAGATACGATATAGCGCAAGTGGAGAAAGAAGCGTATCTCGATTCGTTTGGTCGCGCCTTGTTGCAGTCGCTTGCGTCTTTAATCGAATGAAATATTTTCCTTCTTTGGCCAGTTGCGCTGCTCCGAATAACGCGAGAAAGAAAACGCGATAACGAAATGACATAAATTAATCGATAGATCTTGTTCTTAACGCTTTAACGCTAACGCGCTTTCAACGAATAACGCTATTCGAGAATACGTTTTGTCGCAGTGCTACGAGGTTCTGAAGGAAGCATGCACGAAACTGAAGGGACAGCTACAGCCAAGCGGCAAACCGTTCGCGACTGTGATCACGCACGTGTTGAATCCAAAATCAATTACGATGGGTCAGCTGTACGGCGAATACGATCTTAACACGCGTGAATGGTGAGTGAACGGCGAGTGAAACCGGGATAACGGATCGAACGATGTTTCTCGCCTCTTTAAGAGGTGTGTCGCGCGTACATGCGTGTGAAAGAAATATTGCTCTTAGCAAGACGGTATATCGAACAAAGGTTTGCGAATGTCGGCAGCTGTGTAATCGGAAAGATGCCAGGCGTCGGAAATTTAAACGCGTATATCCTCTATAAATATTATCCGCTTTTTCGTATTATTATCGATTATTTCGACGCTGTATTATAGCAGCTTATACGACAGCTTTGCTTATACGACAGACTTTAGTTTTACTTAAGTGGACGAACCTTTCTACGGTCGCTCGTGTTCTTCGAATGCCAATGTGAAAGCTATTTCTCGTCGCGTAACTGGTCGTGCGACTAGTTTAGAGGCGGCTTCATGAAAATGTGATATTCATTGAAAGAATTAATTTCGCGGTACCGCGTTACACGTGGAAAACGCGATTTCAGAGAACGTGTCGGACATATATATTCGAGGAGTAAGCGGATCGCGCAACGCGACGCTTTTTATTTTAAACAAACAACGGAGATTGCCATCTACCGCGTGGTTGTTCGAGCTCGAACAAACAGGCGAAAATATCGAAAGAAAAATTCTCTTCCGTGGAAATTGCGTCGCGATGCGAACGAACATCTTTCCGTGCGTGTCGTGCTTTACGTTCGAATTTTCGGCACGCCGCTGCCATAAAAATTCGTTATCGTTCGAAAGTAGCGCTTGTAGTCGATAAAACTAAAAGGAAATGCGTTTTCTTAGGACCGATGGAATCTTCTCGACGTTGCTCAGAGCTGGAATAGCCGCGGACGATTCGAACAAACGTTGGTACGTTTTCGACGGACCTGTCGATGCGCTGTGGATCGAGAACATGAATACCGTGTTAGACGACAATAAGAAACTTTGTCTAACCTCCGGCGAGATAATGAAGATCCTGCCTACGATGACGATGATGTTCGAAGTGGCTGACCTGAGGGTCGCATCGCCGGCAACGGTTTCAAGGTTAATTAGCATAATGATTCATCGATGGATCGTCGATAGAATCGAATAACCGATGTAAATCGTAACTTTGACCAACGATTCTTTCATTACGCGCCGAACCACCCCTAAACCCTTAGCTATACCTATAGACGAATACGGGTGAAGGAATTTGGCCTGGGCCGATACACGAACGTACGAGTACGTGCGTATATGCTTATATGATTATTTCCGAATAATCGATCGTCGTTCGATTGGCATCGAGCGTCGCTCGACGCGAACGAACGAAAGAAAGAAGGAAAGAAACAGCATATTTGTATTCGTATTTAGGTTTACGTTTGTTTTCGTTGTATATTTATATTTACGTTTATATTTAGAGACCGTAATTGCTGAAAATCGTGCTGCGATAAGGCAACGTGCCTGCCTATCCTGTATAGGCTGATGCGTAAAAGAAAAGCATAAAAAATGGGTAAAAAATGGGTAAAAAATGGGTAAAAAATGGGTGAAAAGAAGTAGCTGGTTAGTTGCGTAGCGGTGATAATTCGACGATTTTAACCTTTACCCTGATGGTCAGATGCGGCATGGTGTATCTGGAACCGGAAGGTTTAGGTCTCGATCCCCTCGTTAATTGCTGGTTAAGACGATTGCCCAAAGTAAGCGGTTTGCGGATAAGCAAAATTCAAACAACCGATCGATACTTACGTACGTCGTAGCTAGCGCGTAACTGCATAATTACAGAACATGTCGGAATACGTGGACGAAATCGCCGAATTGACCAGGCAGTTTTTATTTCCCGGGCTGAAAGTTCTACGTAACGATCTACGAGAAATCGTAAACACGGTCGATTCCGGGATGGTACAGTCTTACATAAACTTGATGAACTTTCGGATTGGTCCGATGGCTGGTCGAGACGGGAAACCTCCGCCGAGTGCCAATTTCCAACAACTTATCCGTAAGAATTCCCTTGAAATACTTTGAACCGTTTCTTGTATTTTTTGTCCAACTTTGGTTATTTCTAGCGTGTGTTGATCTAGCGTTAAAAGAGCAAAATTGTGGACATCATCGCGATGCTAGAAGAGCGTAGAACCGTAGGATAGTTACCAGTTTGCCACTATCCACGGCGTGTCATTCGTAGACGCTACTACTATCCGCCATATAACACGGTCTACGTACGTTGCGTCTACCGCTGCACGCTACGATGCTACTACCAATGCGACGACCCTACGACCGTTACCGATGGGAACGGGAAACCCGGTCGCTCGCAATCGGAGTTAGCATCGCATAAATAACGGAAACGCG
Organism: Bombus breviceps; assembly: GCA_014825925.1. NCBI lineage: Eukaryota > Metazoa > Arthropoda > Insecta > Hymenoptera > Apidae > Bombus > Bombus breviceps. The sequence continues at coordinate 15,762,276 of CM026184.1, forward strand.
GCAAAAACGCATTTAACGTGAAAACTTTTTTATCGTATGTTGTTTCCTTTATCGCGTTATTGTTTCGACCAAGGAAACCAGAGATACGTACTTCCGCCTTCCGTACGTACGAAACCTTCGTTGAAATCAGCGATGTCGTTTAATATCAGCGAGCTTCCGTTTAAACGTTTACGCCACGTTCAGCCGTCACGAAAAGTTTGTTCTACCGCGCGTATACACCACTTTTCCTATTACTATATCCGTTTGTTACTATATCCGTTACAGATCACGGTGGAAATTTTGGCTCGTCGTAGCTATCGACGATACAACGATCGATATCGAGCAACTAAATTTTAAACGAGCGTTCGTAATCGCAACGAGCGACGTCGTTTGCTCGCGTGACGTGTCTGATTTCGTTCGATTTTGTGGAAATTAGCGGGACGAGATATTTTCATTTCTGGAATCTCCGCGCGACCTATTAGATATTCTGTGAGAAAGCACGCGATAAGCTTGATAAATCTTTATAGCGAACGATAGGGAAGTTGGCTGGCGTAGGATTAAGCGTACGAGCGTTACGAAACCGTTAACCTTGGAACCTCTCGTGGAACCTCTCGCGGCTAGAAAAGATAAATTACGGGAGAACGTAATTATCGCCAGGACGAACATGTAACGATGAAAGTAGATTAATCTTGCAATAATTAATCACGTTTATCGGGTTTGTCGGGTTTATCGGGTTTATCGGGTTTATCGGGTTTATCGGGTTTATCGGGTTTATCGCGCGAAAGCCAGTCACGACTTTTGAGATGACGATAGTATCGTTGCAGCCGGTTTGCTGTCACCTTGGGCAGCTTTCGCTGCAGTCTGGAGTCTCGGTGCGACCAGCGACTATAACAGTCGTCTGATATTCGACGAATGGGCGAGAAAGGTGCAGAGAGACAATCGCCATCCTTTGCCGTTTCCCGACGATGGTTTGGTGTTCGATTACAGGTGTACATCTTTGTCGAACCGACCGTTCTTTTCCCTTTGCCTCGTTTTCTCCCTCTCAATGGCGATTACTCCGCCGTAGATTGCACGACGGAGGCTTTACCGATCCGATCGACGGCCAAGAACCAGTCGCACCAAGGTGGTACAGATGGTTGGACGACGTGGCTGCGATCAACATCACGCCAGAGATGAAGTTTGCCGGTAAACAGCGAAACGTAGCGAAATAAAGATTCTCTCTCCGTGCGTAATCATTTCGTTACGATCGTAACGATAGACATGGAAATACCGACGATGGACAGCGTAAGAAGCGCGACTCTGATCGGCTATCTGTTGATCAACAACTCGAACCCTCTGTGCGTCGGGCCAACCGGAAGTGGAAAGACTCTGACCGTAACGGCGAAACTTTCGAGGAACATGCCGAAGAAGTTTATTTGCGACTTTATCACCTTCTCTGCCAGAACCAGCGCGAATCAGACTCAGGTATGGGATAGGTCGTACCTTGCGACGCAAACGATATAAAGGATACGGAGTACGAAGCAGAGATATTTTAAGAGATTCGTTAAGTCGGGAAACGGCGGGTTTACTTTTATTCGAAATTCAAAATGGCCAACTAAGGATTATTTGATGGTTGCGGTAAAAAGGATTTGATCGACGAAAAATTGACGAAAAGGCGTAAAGACGTGTACGGGCCGCCGTTGCTTCGACGGCAAATCTTCTTCATCGACGATTTGAACATGCCTGCTCTCGACACGTACGGTGCCCAGCCTCCTATCGAATTGCTGCGACAATTCATGGACTTCCGAGGTAATGTCGAGTCGAACGAGGCTTTTACCGCGTTCCATTCTTAGGGGAATCGAGCCGCAGGAATGAAAATATTACAGGATGGTACGACCGGAAGGAGATCGGTTCGTTCAGCCGGATAGAGGACGTCAATTTCGTCGGTGCGATGGGACCGCCCGGTGGCGGTAGAAATCCAATAACCGACAGACTGTTGCGACACTTTCATTTCGTTGCATTCCCGGAAATGGAAGACGACGCCAAGGTAAAATACTTAAACGACGCTTTTCAGCGTCGATTAACGAGCGAGGCGCGACGATTACAGTGACCGTCGCATAGACAGCCGGAAGTAATTAAGGAACCGGACCCGACGGAGAACGATTAACGTGGCCGAGCGTTCGGCGTTGAAAGTCGTTACGTCTGGACGCGTTACGCTTTCGATTAACGCGATTTCGATCGTTCGGACGAACGAAGATTCTATCGGAGATTGGAATTTTCCTGGCGTTGTTCGACCGTTCCAACCGGTATATTGGAACAAAAGCGACCGTAAAATCGATTTTTCGATACAGCCACCCCGAGTGCTAGATGCGCGAAACCCCTTAAACGCCGACGGCTGACTTCCACGGGTAACTTCCACCACAGCCGAGTCGCGTTCATTCTCCTCGACGTTTATCCGGTTTTATTCCATCGAGTCGTCGATCCACGCCCACAAGGAATAATCGTAGCTCGTGAAAGAGACAAAGTATCGCCGGTGCCTGCCTCTATTTGTCCTCTCCCTCGTGCTCGCTGCAATTAGTCGTCGTAAGTCGTGCCACTATTATCTTGCCATAATTTATCTTGATCACCGATTTCGCTAGTAACGAGTGGCCATAACCATCAGCCCCCGTTCGAATCTGTTTCTTCCCCCGGCGTACGTTTTAAATTGTTCGGATCGGGCAAGGTCGACACGGGCACGCGTTACCATCTATTCGGGGAGTGTACTTATTCGCGTCAGGTATGCAACCGTTCTCGATAAAAATGTGGAAAATGTCCGTGCGGCGTTTCCGAAAGCGTAGCTCGTGGAAGACGACAGCAACGAGAAACGACCGGCGAGCGAATAAACGTCCAAGTACGACGATACATGTAGGAGTCAGGTGGTATCCTGTTTGCCGATTCTTTTAAATTCTACGCGTTGCTCCTTATTCGCCGCGTGGCGAATACGCATTACGAAATATCGTTCCAGAGATCCATTCGTTGGACGTATCGAAAAAAGGATTATCGTCTAGAGGGACGAAACTTGAACAAATCGAACGTTGTTGTTTCAATCTTTTTCGTTCGCCGCGTATGTCGCCGCGTATGTCGCCGCGTATGTCGCCGCGTATGTCGCCGCGTATGTCGCCGCGTATGTCGCCGCGTATGTCGCCGCGTATGTCGCCGTGTTTGTCGCCGCGTTTATCGCCGCGTTTGTCGCCACGAATAGTTCGGATTTTAGGCAACCAAACCACCTATCTCGTAATTTCCGACGAATAAACGTGCGAAAGTTTTTGAGCTAAGCCAACATCTTGGTTCGAGTAGCGAACTTTAAGGCTCAAAGAAACGAAATAGATAAATGAACGAAAAATAAGTACGATCGTCCACGTTTCTTCGCCAGAGACACATCTTTGGAACGATTCTAAATGCCTGGCTGTCCGCGACGCCGCACTTTGCGCACATGTTGGACGCTTTTGTGAACTCCACGTTGGATTTATATACCGTTATATGCAAGCAGCTGTTGCCGACGCCTCACAAGTCTCATTATACCTATAACGTTCGCGATCTCGGTAAAGTGTTCCAAGGAATGCTGATGATGAACCCGGCAAAAATAGAGGTTGGTAAAGCCTCGACGAGCATCTCTCCCTCTATCGCTTTCGCACCGTTTGTAAATTTAACGGATTATCGCAACGGAGAAAAAACGTATCTACGTAACGTGAAACGGCGTTAATAATACGTTCGTCGATGCAATAATCCTGATGAAAGCCAATATAGGTTGATCACGTTTAAGTAAGGGAAACGATTTTGTCCAGCGTCGAGAAAAATTATTGTTACTCTGGTACCACGAGAACGTACGGGTGTTCAGCGATCGTCTGGTGAACGACCAAGACCGAGAATGGTTCGACCACCTCTTACGAAATACGATGAGCAGAGAGTTTCAGTGCGATCCCAGTGAAATTGTCGGCGACGTAACGTTATTTTTCGGTGACTTTGTTGGGACCAGCAAACAGTACGATGAAATAACCGATCGGAAGAAGGCAAGTGTTTATATTCGTATTAGAGCGATAACGCGAATCTTGCACGGCGAAGGTTCGTTCGAACAGACGCGGTCGTCTCGTCTCTTCGTCTCGTTCGAATACGATGCCTATTTGCAGCTCTATGCGCTGTAAACGTGTGTAAACGTGTACACCAGTTTTCTTAATCGTTCGCGTCGATATACGTTAATTGGAATGCGTCACGAGTTACCGATATTACCATCGTAGATGGAACACGTGTTGGAGGAATTCTTGGAAGATTACAATGCTTCGACAACGACACCCATGAAGCTGGTACTGTTCCAAGACGCTATGGATCACATCTGCAGGATCAATCGAATCCTACGACAGCCTCGAGGAAACGCTCTGCTTCTGGGAATGGGAGGATCGGGTGACGTAGAGAAAATGTTTCGCGCGATCGTTCGCCAAGTTTGCTAGCGTTGCTCGTCAAATTTTTCTATATTTTTCTTCCTTCCGTCTCTTTTTTCGCCAACCAACGCACGCAGATTGCGTGGAAGGTAGAAATCGTGGTAACGACAGCTGAGCGTACGGTTTGTTAAAAAGGGTGTTGAACGGCAGCTGTCAAAGTGGAAGGTCTCTTGGAACGATCGATAAAATATCGAGAAACTTGGTTGGCTTGAAAAAGCTTGCGCGACGCTTTACGGTATAGTCTTGCTTTTTATATACGTGATCCAGCCTTTTACCAGAGTTCTTAGGTTTTTCGATAGCTTAATTTTGGTAAACCCTCGATCGACGAGGAACGCTTCTTCGTATTATCGCGATCATTCTAAACATCGTAGCATCGTTATTCTTGTTTAGGACGACAGAGCTTGACGAGACTAGCCTCGAACATGCAAGATTACGCTTGTTTTCAAATAGAGCTGAGCAGCGCTTACACGTCGAGCGATTGGCGCGACGATATTAAGAGTTCGATGACGAAGGCCGGTGTACAGAACCAATGTATCGTCTTCTTGTTTTCTGACACACAGGTAGATTACGAAATCTCGTTATCACCCCCATCTATATCTAAAATATCCATTTTATTCGATCTATCGCTACGAGACTCTTGCTTCGTCGGTTTTGAATATTATCGAATATTATGGAAATTTCAATGGAATCGAGTATAATGCGACGCGATACGCGCATCATTCGTATTATCGATCGATCGATGCGACCGAAATCGAAGAGCAAAATTCGAGGTATGTTGGAAAAACGATAAGTGATTTTCCAGGGTGTAGAGACGATATCGCGATAGTCGTTGCTTCGTTCTTTCTATTTTTTTATTTGTCGTTTCTCTGTTCGTTATCCGTTCGAATCGACGAGCTTCCCTCGCGATCGATCGTTATCCGTTCGATAAATAGTACGCGTGCTTGAAAAGAGGGCGAAAGTTTGACAACGTATTATCGATGGTAATCGCTCGGTTCTTCCTGTTTCGACCCTGCGAAAGTTGTCGTTGGCAGGCGAAATTTTTTCTTCGAGTTTAGTTTTTAAGACGTCGAGTTAAGCCGGTATCGACAGCGATAAGGATAAAGAGAGGAGAAAAGATTCGTTCGCTCTGTCGATTGTTCAGATAAAGGACGATTCGATGCTAGAGGATTTGAACAGCGTGCTGAACAACGGTGACGTGCCAAATATCTACAAGGCGGATGAAATGGAAAAGATCTTTCATTCGATGCGTGGCCACGTGCAGGAAGCTGGCCTACAGATCAATAGAAGCAACCTGTTTTCCGTCTACGTGAAGACAGTGCGCAACAACCTACACGTCGTCGTTACTATGAGGTATCTTTTTTGTTTTCTTCTTTTCTCCAACGAGACTGATTGTTTCGACGAACTTGATGAAAATTGAACGTGCAGAGAAACGAACGTATCGTAGGATCGTATAGCGGATGCGTATGCGTACACGTATAAGAGATTGATCGGCGGTAAATCGGTATTCCAGCAGCCTTTACGCGAAACGGAATATAGATTTTCCGATTAATCGATTTTCGAACGATTCTATAGAATTTTCTATGATTTTGGTTTGGAAATAAAGTACGTGTGGCTGTCTCTGTTGAACGTGTTGGTCGTTCGAATACCGATTCGCTCTACGCACTCGTGTAATATGTAGAGAGAAAGAGGACGGACGAGAGACGGCCGGGTAGACCTCGTCGTCGATACGAACGGCAAATAAAACGAGTCGATATTCGGGGTTAGAGTTTCACGTTTCCGCGTTTATACGCGACATTCGCTGATTTATCGTGACCTTACGATCGGACACGCGAATCAAGCCAGAGAGAGGACGATTCGTAACGCGAAACGAAACGCCTCGTCCATCGATCGTTTACTCGAAATTGACGAACGATCTCATCCGTCGCGACGTACATTCTCCGCTCGCCTTTTCCCTCTCGTTCGTCGCTGTCACGAGGATTCGCCTTAAATCGCGTTTACGCTGATATTTCCCTGAAACGTTTTACCCGTTCTACCGGAATATTTATTCTTCCGTTCCTGTCCCTAGTACCTGTAAATATTCACTTTCGCTTTATCTCGGTTTGCAGAGACTCGCCTAGAACCCTGTGTGCGTCGTTGTACGGTAAATTCGTTTGCCAATTTCTTTTCCCACTGACTTTAGCGTATTCCCGTTCGTCGATCGAAGAATACAAATTTCAATGGCCTTTTAAACTTTCAGCCCGATCGGCGAGACGTTCCGCGCACGTATCAGGCAGTTTCCAGCTTTGGTGAACTGCTGCACGATCGATTGGTTTTGCCCGTGGCCGGAAGCCGCGCTTCAGGTTCGTATCGTGATCGTACCGAATTACGAATTATTTCCGACGACGAGTCCTTTCTTTCTTTCGCTTCGGTCAACGATCTATACTTGTTCGCGATCGTCTTTCAGAGTGTCGCTATGCGATTCCTCTCCGAGATACAAGACGAATCTATTACCGAGGACGCGTTGAAGTCGATCGTAAGAATGTGCCAGTACATGCATTCGAGCGTGATCGATGCGAGCGATCTCTTTCTCAAGGTAAGTCGGTGTACCTGCTCGAAATTATACTCGGCAACGATATTCAAAGTTCGGATTTAAGTTAATTTACGCGTCGCGGAAATATAAGTTTAATGCACGGCTGAATCGAAAGTTACTTCGAAGAGGAGAATATCGGCGAAAAGTAGCGCGGTGTTGAAATCTCGCCAAATAGAATCCTCTTTCGTCCCTCTCGAGAAACAAACGTTTCTTTGCGCAAACGTGTCGCGCGCGCCGTTGAAAGCAGCGATTTGCGTTTCGATCTTAAGCGATTCGCTCCGTATACGAAACGTAGATGCAACGAGCGAAAACGGGGTAATTTCTGGCGCAGTAGTATAAAGCGGAATAGCAAAGCGGTAGAATCGAGTAATAATAAAATATAACGTTCGAACGTCTTGAACGTTTAATTCGTGAATCTTTCGAACGAAACTAGGCGTATCAGGGACAAGTTGTTATCGTATAAAATTGGGAAACACGGGGCGACCGAGTCGACGAGACCGAGCCGACGAGACCGAGCCGATTAATCGTTGGCGGAATAACGTGGCGAAAAGCCTGTGAACCGTGCTTCGTACGCTCGTATTATACGACCCTACTGAAAGGAAAAATATCGTATCGCGCAGGAACTGAACCGGTATAATTACGTTACACCCACGTCGTATCTGGAACTATTATCCGGCTACGGTGATCTCCTGACTAAGAAGAAAACGGAGATACAAACGGCGGCGGATCGTCTCGCTACTGGTTCGTATCAAAAATTTCCAACCTTTTTTCCTTTTTCCACTCGTCCCTTTCCTTTTTTTCTTCTTTCTTTTTTCTCTTCAGGAACGATTGTTCTTGCTCTTACTATTCGCCAAAAGGTCAATGGACATTTCAGTTAGACCGAGACTGACGAATCATATCGAATTATCGATATAAAAATATCAACGTTACGTCCCCTCTGCTATACGTAGTAATACACGTAGGCGTAGGTATATGTATGATCGAAAGCCACTTAACTTTGCCGATCACCTTGTTGTACCTTTTGTAGAGGATTATTCACCCGAGAACCGCTAAAACTACCTTCCTTCCATAATAATACGGCGATCGATTTGCCGTGAAAAAGGCGAACGCGACACCGAAATTTCAAGAATCTTCCACTTCAAGTTACCTACTTGGAATCGCTTTTTACGTTACCTGGTACGAACAGACGTTGGCAGAATTTCTAATACGCAGAAGGCTTTTCAAAGCGCGGATCGCTTTCTCGATGCGACGCCTCTGCTTACCCGTTTGAATCAAACGCCCAAGCCGTTTGTCTTTTGAACTTTAAACGAATACCCGTTCGCTGGAAATTACATCGGACGATACGAAAGAAGACGTTTTCTCTTTTATAATTTCTATAATTTCTCGGTCGAAATTGTAGCTACGCCAACGTTAGCGCTTGAGACCAACGATACTCTTTGTCAACAGCGTTGGCCATCCGAGACGAAGGATTTTCCGAATGGGTCGCGTTTCTACCTTCTTTAAGGGAAGAGGGCTTTCTTCCCTTGATTCGTGAAAAGGCCGGTTAAAGTTGCGCCGAGCTTCGTATTTTTAAACGTACGACTCTCGATTGAAAATTAGGATATCGAACCGTTGATTCTCCGAAGGAAGCACGTTTGAGGAAGCTGGTTAACGATCTGCGATAAACCAACGGTATTACGAAAATATCTTTGCTCTTAATTATACGGAAGGAAGATAAGGACGGAACGAAAACGTCGAAGGAGGATGAAAGGGTAGCTTCCGCAAAGGGTCAAAGGTAAAAGACCCGTGGCTGTAATTTTGGAGGCGATGAATTAAACGAAACCCGTCGTCCGACGAGAGCTCGTTATACGCGGCAACTTGGAGTTATCGATTTCTACTACGGGCGAGCCATAAATATCGGCCGCGGAACCAACCGTACAAGCATTAAAAGTCATCCGCTAAGAGTAAAACATTTTCGCCGAACGATCGGCTTCGATTAATCGTTTTTTTTTTTTTTTTTATTTTTAACGTTCGATTCGGTTTATCGCCATCGTAAATCGAATCTTAAAATAAGACGTTTCGTTATCGTCGCAACTTTAAACCTATCCGTTTACGTTCTACCCCTTGTATCCTATTTTAACGAAACTGCCATAGCTTTCTCTCTCTCTCTCTCTCTCTCTCTCAAAGTTGTACACTTTACTTTTTTGTAATTTTTCAAAGAATCTATCGAATCACTACGGCGAATCTTTCGTAGATCAATGACTTTGATGGAATTTCGTCCACGTTCGCCTGGCTTCTTAATCGTATCGTACGTCAACTTTAGATAGACTTTTACGACAAAGCAGGATTTTATTCGACGACGAGATATTCGTTGCCCGTCCTATCGCGTTAACGACGCGTTGCCTTTCAATGTCGCGACTTATTTCGAATAAATCATCGTCGTTTACGGCAAACGATGAAATTACATCGCCGAGCTCGCTTTGTCGAATACAGTTGGACGACGTTATTTAGTTGGAGTTGTCGCGGAACGAAGCACCGTAGGTAAAATGAAATCGATCGCTAAATCGAATAATTGGTCGCTGCCTCGACAATTACAGCCGAACCAATGCGATTAACGAACGAGAGTTTTATTTACATATTCCACGTGGTTTTCCGTTCAACGGGTCGATATTTCTTCTTTTCTCCGTGAGCGAGTTCGGTGCTGTGCTTGTGCCGATCCAATGTTTCCCGAATGAATTTCCGACCGAATCGTCGGCCAATTTAATTGGTATTTCTAACCGCGCGATAAATAATATCAATTGGTCTTGCATCGGAGCCGTGATCTCGCTAGACGAGTGTATTCGACTCGTTGGAAAATTTATATTTAGCGAGAGAGCCGATACGCCCCTGATTTTTCCGTCAATAACGTAAAAACGATGGCAGAACGATCGGATGGTTTCGAAGAAATTTTTTAAACACGACGATTCGAGTTAACGTCGAGCGAACGTTCGTGATCGTTTCTTTCCAAGCGGAGATATTTCGTTACGAGTAGCTGGCTAATCGTTTTGCACAGGTCTGGAGAAACTGGCGAGCGCAGAAACGGAAGTAAAAAATATGCAGCAATTACTCGCGGAGATGAAACCAAAGTTGGAAGAAGCGGCGAGAGCGACGGCTAGAATGATCGAAAAGATCACGGTCGACACCGTTAGTATCGTGGCCGATGAAGTTATCGATTTCGAGCGAACGAATTTTGCTCGAAAAATTTGAAAATCGTTTCGTTAACGGCTATATGACAACGGCTAACGAACGAACGATAGGAACGTGTTATTGCTTGGACATGCGTGTGAAAGATTCGATGATCCGTTGTAGATGGAGGCAGAGAAGACGCGAGCGCGGGCGAAAGAGCAAGAGGCGATAGCGGCGAAGATGAAGGTGGAGAATCAGGCGATCAGAGACGAGGCGGAAGCTGATTTGAGTGAGTCGTTCGTTTCATCGTGGAAACAGAAGACACGACGACGTCGATGCTTCTCGTAACGCGCGTGGTTCGTTGCGTGCACGTGCACAACTAGGGCTAGAATCGATAAAAGCATCCGCAACCGCGTGCAACGTACCGCGTGTTCGTTTGTTCGTTAAACGCGACATTCGCGCCGGACCGTGGACCGATTCGATCGATACTCCGTTTGCCTCAGGTGAAGCACGGCCGATGTTGATCGCCGCCGAAAAGAGCTTGAAGGCCCTGAACCGAAACGACATCACCGAGGTGAAGGCGATGAGAAGGCCTCCGCTCGGCGTGCTTCTCGTCATCGAAGCCATCTGTATTATAAACAACGTGAAACCGATCAAGGTTCGTAGGTGTTTGCGAAAGCGTGCGCGTTCCAGCAAATTTTAAGCGAGAGAAAAGTCATCTCGTACGCGTACATGTAGGCGGATTCGGAACACTCGCGTACGTAACAACACTTTTGCCTCGGTGTGTTACCTCGCGTGTCTATTACGGCCGTTACTCGCAATTGCGCTAGAGTTCGAATATCGCCACGCCAACTCGACCATATACCTGAAATATCACGAAGGAGATAAACGTTATTGGAGTAGATCGATTAAGTCTGGCGAATTTTGGCACACGACAAGGTACGACGGACGCGTCTAGAAGCGGAAGAAAATTAAAACGAGATTCCTGGCTCTCTTATCTTCGCCGCATTCTCCATTTTTCTCAAATTTACCAACGCTGTCTGCCTCCGACCGCGATGGTCGGAAATTCCTTGCCAGTTCCGGCGGCTCTGGAACGTTTAAAGAATAGTTCGTAGCGTTTGTTTAAACGTTAGGTGCCGGTGGGTGGAAGATTCGGGGCAGAAGCGAAACTGGATTACTGGACACCTGGCAGCTTGATGCTCTCGGATCCGGGCCACTTTTTATACACCATGGAGAACTACGATAAAGAAAGTCTGACCGAAGAAATAATAAATAAGCTAAAGCCCTACATCGAAGATCCCAATTTTCAACCATCCAAGGTATAATTTAAATAAGTATAAGGTGCTGGTGGTTTTTTTTTCTTTTTTTTTTTTTTTTTTTCTACCGCTGGCCAAAGTGTATCTAGCCATCGAGGATAGGATAGCGTTTCACGCGATACTACGATACTTACGTGCGAAAGGTGGTTTTCCTGTAACTTGTTGTTACTCGAAACCGCTAGCCCTCGCGTTACTACGAGTTTCGTTCGTTTGTACGCGCCGCAGCTGCTTGAAATTAACTCTAGCGTTCTAGCGACGAACGCGAGTGTTTCCCGGTTATGTGCGTAGATATACACGCGTACTTTCAGCGTAAGAAACGAGATTCTCTAAGATTTTTTAAAGAAACGAAAAGTATTCCGTCGAATGGAAACTCTGTGTGTAGAAAAATGGAAATGGAAAGGCAAAAGCAAAAGCAAAAGAAAAGAAATTTTCGTGACAAAGTAGGGTTTACATTAGGAGTGCGAAAAGCCATTCGCGAGCACGCCGCTTCAAAGATTTAACGCGATCGTCGATTTGCATCGTTGACTAGAATCGGTTGGCTTCGACGTCTCCTTTCGTAAAGAAACTACCGACTGAAATCCGAGCCGCTGAATTCGAGTCTCTTTACTCAGCGAAGGCTAAAGAGTATCAAAGTGGCAGCTAGTTTCCAAAAGATTTCGCTTTGCCGATGTCGATTGGGCGTTGACGAGCGCCAGTGGCACGGTTAAACGTCCGATAGGAAAATTAACGTCACATCCGCGTTACACGACTTTGATTATGATTTGAAATTGTTCGGTTCGTGAGAAGATAGTTTTCTCGCGCGTTTCAGAGTCAGAGACGAAGCGAGCAGTAACTTTATACAGCGATAGAGTGTAAAATGGCCGGGAGAAAGTATAGGCAGTATACGCCCGAAGTATAAAGGGGAAATAAGAGGTGCTGCTATACAGCGAGCAAAGCGAGATCGTGCTGTTTCAGATCGAATACGTGTCAAAGGCGTGTCACTCGCTGTGCCTGTGGGTGCACGCGATGTACAACTACTATTTCGTAAATCTGAAAGTAAAACCGAAGATGGAAGCATTGGCGAGAGCCGAGGTGGCTCTCGTGGAGACCGAGGAGACGCTGAATATGGCGATACAAAGACTGAGGGAGGTGGAGGAAGGTGTGGAGCAACTGCGAAAGCTTCTGCGAGAAGAGGAGGAGAGGAAAGCGGAGCTGGAGCGGGAAAAGCAGCTTTGCGAGGATCGGATGGGAAGAGCCGTCAGGTTGATCGACGGTCTCGCCGGCGAACAGATACGTTGGACCACCACGGTCCTCGAGCTAAATACGTCGTTGAAAAACGCCGTCGGCGATATCCTCCTAGCTTCCGGTACGAACGTATCTTTTTCTTCTTTCTTCTCTTTCCTCTTTTTTTCTTTTGTACGTTTGCTCGCAACACACGTTTGCTCGAGACAAGGTTCGGCCCTTTTCTGGAAAACGAGAAATTCGTATTTTTTGTCGATCGACGTTGGACCGTTCGCGAGGTTCGCTTCAACGTTCAGGTAATTACGTAATTACAGGTGCGATAGCCTATTTGACACCATTTACGGACGCGTATCGACAGACGCTGTTATCGTCGTGGAAAAAGGTTCTCGGCGAAGGGGTTCCGCACACGCCGGGCAGCGACCCCGTATCCACTTTGGGCGATCAAGTGGAGATAAGAAGGTGGCAAATCGAGGGATTGCCCAGAGATACGCTATCCGTGGAAAACGCCGTGCTGGCGATGCACTCGAATCGCTGGCCGCTGTTTATCGACCCCCAGGCGCAAGCGAATAAATGGATACGTTCGATGGTGAGCAACGAGCAACCGATATCGTATTTATCGTATCGGTCGTATCGGTCGTATCGGTCGTATCGGTCGTATCGTCGTATCGTCGTATCGAACATAGTAGACGATAAATCAAAGTAACTGCACTTTACGGGCAAGTAGTACAAGGGCAACGGCATATCGGTGGCAAGAATGAAGGACAAAGAGCTGCTTCGCGTGGTCGAGTCCTGCGTGCGATTCGGAAGAGCCTGCCTGGTGGAGAACGTCGGCCAAGAGCTAGAGGCGGGATTAGACCCGATTCTCTTGAGATCGTTGTTCGAGCATGGCGGTCAATGGTGCGTCAAAGTTGGCGAGAATATCGTTCCCTACAATCCGGATTTCCGGCTCTTCCTCACCACCAGACTCTCGAGCCCGCGTTACACGCCCGAAGTATGCGTGAAGATACTGCTGGTCAACTTTGCGCTCACCGCCACGTAAGTCGCATCGAATGTTCGGCGAACAACGCGATTCCTTTGTAGGAAATACTAAACGGTCGGTACGATCGATATTCGAACGTTCGCGAGATTAAATGGAAAAATATCGACTGTAAAAGAGGCCTGGAGGATCAGATGCTGTCGTTGGTTGCCATCCAAGAACGGCCGGACCTCGAGCAAGCGAGAAACGTTCTGATCGAGTCGAACGCCGAAATGAGAAGAGAGCTACAGCAGATAGAGGACAGGATCCTATATCGATTGTCGGTGTCCGAGGGTTCCGCCGTCGACGACATGGATCTCATTCTCACGTTGGAGGCGTCCAAGGTTAAAAGCGAGCAGATCAAGGTTCGCCTCGACCTTAAACCTTAGAAATATCGTCGAGTCGATTGGCCTTTTAAAAATCCCAGTAACACGGCTTCCCTCCCTTCCGTCCTTCTTACCGCACTGCTAGAAAACGATACCGCGGAAACGACGCGAAACGGAGAAAAGCGAAAACGATCGAGCGTTTCTTTGAAACTTTGCCTCTTACGGTTGGAAGCAGATGGAGAGGAGGGAGATCGGTAAACGGTAAACGGTAAACGGTAAACGGTAAACGGTAAACGATAAACGATAAACGGTAATAAGAGTAACGCGCTCAGGTAAAGATGAAAGAAGCGGAGATCACCCAGGTAGACATCGACACGACCAGATCGCTGTATATACCAGTCGCGGTCCGTGCCCGTATCCTATTCTTTTGTCTCTCCGATCTGCAATTCATCGACACGATGTATCAGTACTCGCTCGAATGGTTCGTCGACATCTTCAACAATAGCATACTGGCGACGGAAAAGAGCGGTTGGTGAAAAATTTCGATAAATACGATAATCGATGATCGACGAGTAAATGCGCGCCGCCTAGCGATATTCGAATTTCGTTTGAAAAACCTGATAGAAAGCGTCGGCGACGCTTCGGCTATCGCTTCTAGATTCTACACGCGCTATCTAACGATGGTGATTTTCAGGCGATATTCAGGTACGAGTGGCAAATATCAACCGGAAATTCATGTTGTCGCTGTTCTCGAACGTGTGCCGCAGTCTGTTTGAAAGACACAAGCTTCATTTCGCGTTCCTCGTTTGCGCTAGGATTCGTATGAACGACAATTCGATCGACGCGATCGAATGGAGGCATCTTTTGTCGGCAGCCGAACCGATGCAAGTAAGAAACGCGATCCTTTCGTCGCTCGAATCGTCCTATTTCAAATTTATCCGCGATTACCAACATTCGAGCAATTCGTTGCACCCTCGAAACGTTTCCCAGCCTTCTTAAAATTATTATCTCGCTCCTTTTTCACGATCAGCCGTTTCAATTTCATTTCGCGCCCTTTCTTTTGTTCGATCCAATAACCAATAATGAAAGGTGAAACCTATACACGCGTACGTATTCGACTAGCCTCTGAAAGGCCTGTGGTTCGTGCCTTGAAATCTATAAACTTGCGAAAGAATGCGTAACACGTAGACGTGAAACTACTTGGCAGGCTAGCTAATTTTCTTGATTCTTGTTCTGTAATTTTCGGATTCGGTATCACCGTTCAATCCGAATATCCGTGTATCGTGGATGACAGTAAAATGAAAATTTTATAGTGGCAAACGACTACCGTAACTACTCGCGGACTGTCGCTGGCAACGACGTATGCGAAATAAACTCGGCATATCCTATTTTATACTGGAAAATCTCATTTCTCGTAGGAAGGTGAAAACCCGGCGCCAGAATGGATTACACCACGTTGCTGGAAGGAGATTCAGGCGCTCGAGAATCTGCCAAGCTTTCAGAGATTCGTCGAATTCTTCAAACAGTCGGTGACTCGATTCAAAACGGTGTTCGACGCTCAGGAAGCGCATCTGTGAGTAACTCTCTCTCTCTCTCTCTCTCTCTCTCATTTACCAGACCAGTTTTCAGATTTATCAGAGTTTATCACGAGATAGGAACGAGCGCGTAAAAAAAAAAAATGACGCGTCCTGAACGGAAATCCAATACGCCATTTGCCAAACAACCGTCGAACAAAGCCAAAAGGGTTAGCTTATTCGCGTCGTTCGTGACAAATCTAGCCGTATTTCGGTTTGCGATCAAAGAAAACGTCGGAGAATTTTGTCGATTCTGTTACCGTTGTTTCAAATCCTATCGATTAATAGCCATTCTAAAAAAAAAAAAAATTGCTAGAGTAAACGTTTGACAAGTTTCGAACAATATCTCGATTGCCAATCATACGAAAATGGAGAAAGTTATTGTCGCTGAATCGAAGATAATTTCGAACGGAGGAGACGTAGGATTATGGGAGTAGGCGGCTCGCGTGAGTTACGAGAGAAAAGCAAATGCAGGGGAAAAGGAAAAAAGGAGGAGATCCATCCGACCGACCGACGATGACGAACGACTGAAACGAACGACGATTAATCTTCGCTCGACACAGACGAATATGCGAATCACGTATATGAAGATACACGTGTACATTTTAGAGAACGTGAATTTGCTGGACTGCGAATTTCTCAGGATTCTAAATCCTGGGACGTCGAAGCAATTTTCCGAGACAAGTATCGCTTTAATCGATTTCTCGCGCAGGGCCGCGTATCCAGAACCATGGCGATCCAAGCTGGACGACTTTCAGAAGATGTTGCTGCTCAAGTGTCTTCGACCCGACAAAGTGACCAACGCGATGCAACTGTACTTGGCCAAATATTTGGGCCACGAATTTGTCGAGCCTCAAACTACCGAACTGTCTGCCATTTACCACGAATCTTCGCCAACTACGCCCATTGTCTTCGTTTTGTCCACCGGCACAGATCCCGCGGCGGAACTGTACAAATTCGCAGACAAGTTAAAGATGAGCACAAAATTGCACGCTATCTCGCTAGGACAGGGACAAGGTCCCAGAGCCGAAGCGATGTTAAAATTATCGGCGGAGCAAGGTTACTGGTGCTTCTTTCAGGTATGACTTTTTTCTCCCCCCTCCCGAAAGAAAGATTGTTCGCGCGAACGAAAGTCGCCTAGTAATCCGCAAAATTTATAGCTTGTTTCGCGAGTAAGAGTAGGCGAAAGAGTTGTTCTAACGCGTAGGTTTCGAGAAAGTACGAGTTTTCGTCCCGAGATACCTCCCTTCCCCCCCCCCCTCCATCTTCCGTGCTATATCGCGTTCGTCTTCTAAAATTGAAAATTTTATATATCGTGTTTCGAACTGTATCGGCGGAAAACGTCTCGTTTTAATTTTTCACGCGTAATTCACGCATAACGTAGATAGGAAACACGTTGTTCCGGTTAAAGCGACGTAATAATAATATTTGAAGCGGTTGTAGCGTGCAATTGCGATTAAACCGCTCGTATTATCGTAATTTACGTTCGTTTAATAGAGTTTATCGTGTATCTACGTGTATCGGATATATCGCTGTTTAAAGAAACGGAACGACACCCTTGAAGAACGATAACAGACAGGGGTAGAGAAGAGGGGTAGATGATAGAGAGGATGTTTATCTTCGGGATATACCTATACATAGATGAAAGGGAGGAGGAAGCAAATCTATCGATAACGAGATAAAGATGCAGAGAGACGCGTTTCGATTAACTTAACGAAACGAAAACGTTCCCTGTCTCTTGTTTGTTCATCTCGTTGAATTACCGCCGAATATCGTGGAGATATTTTTTGAGTCGGAGGTGCGGGATATTCGTCGAATAGCCCACAAATTTACCATCGAGAATTAGTCGGATAGATGGTAAACGAAAGATAATTTTCGCTGGATCGCGACAGAGAAGAGGAAACGGGTAACAAAGTGTACGGTAACGGGAGGGAGAGATCGTTGCTTCTCTTCGTTGTTCCAGACGGTTGGAATGCATCGAAACCCTTGGCGTTTGGCCGACGCTGTGCGTAGAAACCAGCGTATAGGATATTTTTCACGCGCAATTAGATAATCAACGACACGACGAAAGAAATATTCGAAAGATCGAGGATACGTTTTTGCAGAATTGTCATTTAGCCCCAAGTTGGATGCCGGAGTTAGATTCGCTGGTCGAGCGTCTATCACGGGCGAAGAACCATCGTGATTTTCGCTTATGGCTAACCTCCGCACCTTCGCCAGACTTTCCCGTCAGCATTCTTCAGAACAGCAGTAAAATGACGGTGGAACCGCCCCGGGGAATAAAGGTAAACAAAATCGTAGTACTTTAAGTTCAAAACCTTACTTACCTACCTCTTCTTTTCTCCTATCGTTCTCTTCGAACGATATCTTTTTTGATCCTTCGCTTGAAACTCTACTAAACTCGTGGCAAATACGGTTGAGACGACGGAACAGAAAAGAAAGCGTTGTTCCCTTTCAGGCAAACATGTTTCGCGTGTACTTGACGCAAGTGACAGAGATGCAAACGTTTATCGACTCTGCTCATGCGAGAGCTCGCCACTTCAAATGGTTGCTATTTTCCCTGTGTCTGTTTCACTCGGTACTACTGGAACGAAGAAAGTTCGGTTCCTTAGGATTCAATATACCGTACGAGTTCACCGACGGTGATTTAAGGATATGCATATCGCAGTTGCACATGTTTCTCTTGGAATACGATACCGTTCCGTTTAAGGCAAAAGCTTAATTATAATGTTATATTAATACGCATAGTTGCACGGCTTGATCTCTCGTCGTTTCGGGTCGTTCGAACAGGTGCTGATATACACGGCCGGTCACATCAATTATGGCGGCCGAATTACGGACGACTGGGATCGTCGATGCGTGCTAACCATCCTGCGAGATTTTTACAGACAAGAGATTCTGTCGTCGTCGTACCGATTCGACGAAGAAGGGCGTTACGTTCAAGTGCGTATAGTTGTCGTGGCGTGATGTTACGACGCGAAGAAACTAAAAATTATCCGTCCGATATCGATACCCTTAAGAAAGGTTAACAAAATTAGAATCGTTAACGCAACGTAAGAGTAAGAACGTTGGTCGTAATATTTCTCGAAATATTACGAGATAGATCTTCGATAATTTCCGCAATAGGAGATGTACGAAACGAAAGATGTATCGGAAACGGTATCGGCAGTAGTAGCGCTACGATAGACGTTGCCCGTTATTTACCGGTATAACCGTATAATCAATTTAATAATCCACTTGCATTTCTACGACAAATCGCGAACAGCGAAATATTTTTCTCCATTTGTCGTTCTATCGCTCGTTCCAGCTACCAGACACGGCCACGTTCCACGATTATATCGAGTACGTAAAAACCTTCCCCCTCAACGACGACCCGTCCATCTTCGGAATGCATCCAAACGCGGACATTAGCTTCGCGCAAGCGGAAACGTACGCCTGTCTGAACACGTTACTCGCGCTTCAGCCACGACAAGTGGGAACCGCGGCTGCGAGTGTCGAAGAGGTGACCAACCGATTAGCCCAAGATATGCTGTCCACGATACCACGAACCTTCGATTTGGCCGTTATGCAGCAAAAGTATTTCATCGAAATATTCTTTCACATATTTCGCATAGATAGATAGAGGCGTCCCCGCTTCTCTGTCTATACGGCAAACGACCACCGATCGCCGTTTGCGTCACGTTCTTCGTCGTTTTATTTCCTTTCTTTCTTACGGCTTCTTACATTTTCTACGCTCGCGATTATTACTCTCCCTTACGAGCCTAAACACTCGGAGATAACCGAGATTCCCAACGTTTCAAACCGTACACGTGTAACGCGATGCTTGGCGGTTTTACGCCCAGCTACCGAAACCTTCGTTACTCGTATTTCGTTTCGTTTCGTTTCGTTTCGTTTCGTTTATTTATGCCAAACGAATACACGATAACAGAAATATATCTCAGGTATCCGGTATTATACGAAGAGTCCTTTAACACTGTACTGCTTCAAGAAGCTATACGCTATAACGGTTTACTGGATGTGGTGAAAACAACGCTGGTGGATCTGTTGAAAGCTTTAAGAGGATTGGTCGTCATGTCTGAATACTTGGAGATTGTGTCCAACAGCCTGTACACTAACAGAGTTCCACAAGTTTGGCAAGATAAGGGTTATCCTTCGTTGAAACCACTCGGTAACGATTTCACTGTCGCTTATCGAAATTTAACCGCTGGATTTCTTGTCCGAGCGGATCTTCGAATTTTTCTTTAAATAATCGAGTTCGACGGAAACACAGGTGCTTGGTTCCTGGACTTGAAAGAACGAATCCAATTTTTAAGCTCTTGGGAAGACAGAGGGATACCAGCCGCCTTTTGGATTTCCGGTTTCTACTTTCCGCAAGCATTCTTAACAGGCACTTTGCAGAATTTCGCACGCAAATACGTCGTATCCATCGACGCGATTGATTTCAGTTTCCAGGTAGCGAATTGGCCGAACGATCAATTTCATACAATATTGTTCTTGTTACATCGCCAATGCGAAATGCGAATTTTACGCAAACCGCGATATACCGTGGATATAAAGAGTCGTAAAAATGGATAAACGTCGAATTACTTTTAACGTTGTAGGTATTAAAATCTATACCAGAGCACAGACCGCCAAATGGTTGTGTTATTTATGGCCTGTTTCTCGAAGGATGTCGATGGGATGGAAACTATTTAAACGAATCTTTACCTAAGGAACTATATACTAGTAAATATAACGATATTCGGAGAAACATTACAAACGTCATATCCTTTTCGATAGCTTCGGCGTATTCGAACAATTTTTTCAATATGCTTTCGTTTTTTTCAATATTCCATCCGTTGTGCCACAATATATACCTATTTAAAGTACACCTATTTACCATTTACTATTTTATAACTGCTATCGATAATTACGATTGAATTTTATCATCTACGTCCATTTTTTACTAAATTATATGCTATAACCTCTACTAAAACTCTCTTTCTCTCTCTTTCCAATAATAACAACTCTCTTTCTAAGTGATTTCATGAATATCTTTTCGCAGACATGCTTCCGATTCTACTTTTGCCGGAAGTAGATCACACGCAGCCCGAAGGAATCTACGTTTGTCCCGTGTACAAAACTATCAACCGAGCAGGGACATTGAGCACCACCGGTCATTCGACAAATTTTGTATTGCCGATGGAAATTCCTAGCCAAAAACCGCAAGCTCATTGGATCAAGAGAGGCGTAGCTCTGATTTGTGCGTTGGATTACTAACGATGTCTATTTTAATGTCCTTTGTTTCACTTGTAATCGCCATGTAATTGCTCTACATAACGTTTATTTAACCATATTATTCGTATTATCCTTTGTGCGAATAAAACAAAATGCTTGGTATAAAATTACGAAATTATGAAACGACAGAACAAGAATGTTGTTGTTGTTGTTGTTGTTGTTGTTAGTATTATTAACGAGAACGGGCAACGAGTGTAACGATTGTTATTGATCCGTTCTAATCGTTTTACGTATCTTTTTCGTATAATTTTCGATCCTTTCTTTTTGATCTTCTATATTCCTCGTTAGCCCATTTCATGATCACAACCGTCGATAGAAATGCTGCGACAAAATAAGCGCTAATTAGTTTTTCATTTCTTAACAATGATGAAATAGTAATATACGTAATCGTATTATAAAACTGTTAAGAAAATTTCGTTATTCTTTTACGCGCAATTTCGAGAATGCGTTATGTTACCTGGCGCCATCGGCACTAAAGCATGCATCGATCGTCTCAGGAAATTCGGTAAGCCATGAGAAATGGATTTTGCCCAAAATCTTTGATGCGTTGCGCACAACGTATAATACACAATTTTTCTTATTCGTACCGGTAACTCTCCAAATTGTAAAACCATGTTATATATCGGTATTTTGAGTTTTCGACGGAAATAACGTGTACGCGGCCCAACATACAGATTGGTATAAAATTTTCCAGACGAAAGACAAAAGCATTTCGACTTTCAATTTACGCGCTGCCTCCAACGCGTATAAATGTGTGATGTTTCAACCATTTATACGTAACTATAAAAATAAACAACCAGATAAAGCAAACAACCATACGGATATTTACACGACTTTCTTAGGTTTTGTTTAAATCAAAATTTATTTCTTACCTATTCACATTCACAAATATATTTATTTCGACAAAAAAGGAAAATGAAATAAATAAATATATATATATATATATATATATATATAATACTACATATATATAATATATACGATACAATATAACACTATAAATGTAAACAAAATATGATAGAAACGACAAACATCGAAAAGTATGCAGAAATCATGGTGTAAGACACTTACAAGTATTTAGAAATACATTTCCTAAATTTAGAGACAAGTATTATCTGCGGGCGTATGTTCCAAGATTTTCTGTGGAATAACAAATTTATCTGGATTTTGTTCCAATAAGCATCCTAGAAGCCGTGGTACCGACAATACAGTGCCAGATATCACGGAAGGGAAGGATGGCCCGTCTACCGACCGATACATAATCTGCAATCTTTTACTAAAATATTCACCGTACACGGATATATGACCAACTTCGATGTATTGTCTCGAAAAGGGAGACCACAGTTCGAAAGATACGCGCATCGATTCCCAAGGCCGCAATTCTGAAGATGACCTCAGCACAATTTGATAATGATCGCACACGTTATCGTACAACTTGCATACAGTGTTTAACAATCTTTCAAATTGCGTATGATACTCTTTACTTTTCCCATCCTTGACCAATATAAATGCAAGCGCAGCTGAAGCTTGACAAACAGTGAACAAACCAATTGGGGCAGAACCTGCTCGAAAAGGGGTGTATTGCCTCCCAGTAGAAAAATATGCTATTGGAAAATGACATGGATCTATTAGCTGCTTCGCGTGCATTGCCAAAAATGAAAATAAACTTGCACCTCCAACAAGGTGCATACGATTCGGCGAATCTTTATCTGCTTCGTTATAATTGTCTATTATAAAAGCATCCGCAGGATCTTCGTGATTTAAACCAGAGCCGTCTATTAGCAAGCTACGACTAAAATCTGCGCCCGCTACTCTGATCATATTATCCGCGCCAAGTATTTTTCCGGCGTAACTTAATATACCAAGTTCAAAAAGAGCTGCGTCGTTACATAAATAGTACTGCATTGGATTTCTATACTCCAACAAACCAAGATGTCTTCCAATTTCGATGTGATTCTTCTTATCCGGGTGTGAACGTTCGTTTAAAGAATTGACGCGTTTTAATACAATAGGACCCTGGATCGGTGTCTTTCCATCTAATTCGTTTGGTAATTCAAACATTTTTTGCAGAATACTCTCCTTTAAATTCTCTAAGGCATCTTTAATCATTCTCAAGTCATACTTTACCGCTGAGACTTGCAATTTTAATTTTGTAAATTCCGCTTGTTCCCCTGCGGTTAAACTTCCTTGTTTTTCAAACAGAGGAGCTAGTTTGTTCGACATCTCTTGGCTTCTTTGTTCTAATTTAGATTTACTCTTACGTACAGAATTGTAAAAGTCCCACATACTCTTAACATCCTTGGCGTTCAAATTTAATTTTCGCGCTGCTAAATCTTGCTGTAACCTTTCGATATCCGTTAATCTTTTATCAAAATCTATATATGGCTGTATAAATGAATAATATTCTTTGCCATTAACGTTTGAAATAAATAATGCAGAAGTATATCGCCTTTTAGAAGTCCATAGGATATCGACAAATTTCAAAGTACTATGCGTTACGCGTTTACGAACCATACATTTCTCTATGAAACGTGCTAGATGATTTGCCATTCTAACTATTTATAAACATTCGCCACTCTCCGATAACTTTTATGATTTTTATACGCTTCTGTAAGTTTCTCGAAAACAAATTTCGTTTATAAAAAAAAAAGTTAATTCCTATGCATCCACTTTTGCTATTTTAGTTTTTGGCGAATTGTCCGGCTCAACGTCCATTTTGCAACTGTCACGACTTATCGTCTCAATTTTTCTCTTTTGTGGAGCGATATAACTTCCTTTGCCAGCTGCCCTTTCCGATTCCTCGATGGAATACGGTTCCAGCTCGAGAGCTTTCAGTCTTCGTTTATGAACTTTTGTCGTAAAATGATCGTTTAAAGCGATATCATTTATAAAGTATCTCCTACAGATAAAAATGAATTCTTTAGTACATTTCAACGTTCATAATACAGAAGCAGAGACATCACGATATAAAGAATAACCATTTAAATGTAAAAATAATACATACGTACGCACAAAGGTTACAAAATAACAGAGTACACGTATCGAAAGGTTATATTACTTAAAATGATATATCACGTTATGTTGTACACTCACGCGCAATGAATACAGTAGTATTGACCTGCCCCAGGTTTATCCAAGTCTACTTTCTGATTTAATAGCCTCTCTACATTTTTGTCATTCAAATCTTCATCGATCTAAAATAAAGAATATCGCGTAACAATTGCCGTTCGTACATATGCACCCACGTGGCATATCATAAAGGTTAGGTTAGATTTTTAAAATTAAGTTATTATACCTCGTCCAAATCTTTCGTTCTTCTTTTAGTTCGCCAACCTTTTTTCAAATGCGTGTCCCCCCTGTGATATTTTTTACGTTTATAAGTCATTCCCAATGAAAGATTAATTTACACGAGGAAATTAAATCCCACTGCCTATCACGTTCACACCTACGAAACGGTATTACAGCAAACAAGGGGTACATATGTTTCGACAAAATGTGTGCAACATTGCCGTGTCCAAAGGAATGCCTTCTATCCTCGATTTATTAAGATAAACGATAAATAATAGTTATATATCAAATTCAATGATTCATGCAGTTGTAACAATCGAGTGTGAATTCATAACCTGTTTGAAAAAATGCAAAGAAATAAGGTAGAGTGTGTGGTAAAAGTTTGGTTTACGGTTCGTTCTCATCGAAATGAGCGTTAATCTTACAAAATCTTTAATTTTACACAAACGTTTACACATTCGTTTTAAACATTCGCCAATGTATGAAGTGTGTAAAATCGATGTGTACAAATTGATTATGTATATAATAGAATTTATAGTAGTTTCACGACTGCTGGAGACTTTTTAGCGTTGCTATTGGTCAAACGTCACGGTGGCTTCGCCTTTATGAGAATTCGTAAAAAGGTTATAATGGTGTGATAGAGTTTCCAGTGGTAAGTATCGTGAATGGTATTAAAATTTGTCGGTATACATCTGCGATCGTAATTCTTTCAAACACTTGTCTGAAAATCAGCGAAATTGAGAGCAGATATATTTTTGTGAAATGGACATGAAACATACAATATATGGACGAAGGTGATATTAGAAACGGCAAATTTACAAATTGCCTCGAGAAAGTACGGATGATAATCAAATGTTTAGCATCGAGCGTTTAACGTAAAAATACAAGAGAGATGAGAGTTAACTGAAGAAGAAGAAGAAGAAGAAGAAGAAGAAGAAGAACAGGAAGAAGAAGAAGAAGGAGAAGAAGAAGAGAGTAGGATTAAAAAGAAAGGACATTCGTAAATGGGCATGCGCACTAATTTGCTTTGAAACTGATGGTAATGCTGTGGCAGAACCGGCAGATGTCGGTATAATATCTTAGAGTAGGTCGCGCCTCTATCGGCGAAGCGTCACATCAATTCAAACGGTGCGCCAGTGACTTGAGGGGGGTCCACACCATTTTGAAAGTAAAAATACTGCGCGACCCGGGATTTTGTTTGTGCGGTTCGGCGAGGGTAAAAAAGCGGCGAGGGCTAGGCTGTGTGGTATGGTCGGGGCAACGCGGTGTCGCGCGTAAAATGACGTAGAATGTGCGAGGGTGTGCCGCGTGCGGTACGAGGTGTGTTAGCGGAAACGGTGTCGCGGTGTGTAGGGTCGGCGCTGACCGTAGCTATCGTAGCGTACGGGAAATTGGCTGTGGCTTCGCCAATGGATGCCAGGCAGGAGGAGACGCCATTTTGATATACGGGCGCACGTCAAGCGTTCGCTCGTAGGGAAACGCGGTCTCGAGTCGGTCTGCCGCTTCGCGTAGGACCGCGCAGGTGAATTCTGTGGTTCGCTCGGTCGAAGAGTATCGTTGGTACGAGTGCGTGGCGCAACGTATCCGAACGGTATCGTTGACAAGTGACAGGTGAATCGATCGGGCCGCGAGGAAAGTCGCGTTGCGGCCCCGTGCCCGTAACACGGTTCGCTCGGTTGATTGGTAGTGACTACTGTGTGTGGAACTACGTGTACATTCGGATTTTTCCCCACGCGGCCGAGAGTCGAGTGTGCACAGCGAGGGACAACGTAGCTAGTGTATATTGGTGCGCGGGGATCCGGGGTGGCGGTGTACGCGGCAGGGAAAAGCCGCTGCTGTCTCGTTGGTTTCGCGCGCGCGAGAGAGGCCACCGGCCGACACTTTGGGCCAGGACAAGACGACCCGATGTCGGGAGCGGGTCGCGACCCCGTGTCGACCCGTGGTCGTCCTCGTCCTCGCATACCCATCTCTTTCATAGCACCAGGACACACCTGGCGTAAATGTGCTCTCATGAGCGCCCATGTGCACCTCTCTTTCTGCCTGCTGCCCTTACGTGCCCTGTAAATCCAGAGCACACCCCGATTAGCACGCCCACGCACTCTATCACTCGCGAATATGGCCAAGATCCTCAACAAGGACCCCGTCACCTACGAGAGGGAGAGGGACAACTTCCTTAAGGACCTCCGTCATTTCCATGAGACTAGAGGGTAAGCTGATCTCGATGCTTCTCATTCTTCCATTCCATTATTTATCTCTCTGTCTGGCTACTCTCTCACACATCGATCATTATTTTCCGCTCCGTTTCCTCGTTTGTATTCAACCTTTTTCTCTATTTTTCTTTTCTTTTCTTTTTTTTTTTTTTATTATTATTATTATTATTATTATTATCATCATCATTATCATTGTTATTATTACCATTATTTATGTATCTTCCTCGATTCGATCGCTAGAAACATTTATTCTCGTTCTATCGTTCTCGCGACGTTTCGAAAGTGATTCGGATTAACATTGCCTACCGAGAATGTAGTCAAAGTTGAGGTTATGTACGATTAGTTTAAAGTTTCCCAGAGAAACTCGCCTTTGTGCAAGCCATTTGTTTACGTGTGTTCCATGTTTTCTTTATCGACAATTATCGGTCGCCTATCTTATTGCGATTGAGGTTACGTTCGATCGAAATGAACAATATTATGATCAACTTGTTGATTTTTTTTCCTTTCTTTCATTCGAATTTATGTCGCTCGATATCGCGATTCTTGTAAACGCTAAGGTTTTTTCTTCATTCGATAACTGGATTTTAATGATATTAACACGAACGTACAAGTGTTTGAACAATCGAATAACTGCGAATCATTTCACGCGTAAACACTGTCCTTTATTACGTCATTGTTCATGTTTTATTAGTTTAGGAAACGGATACAAAGCATTCTCGATGATCATACTAAACGGTTTTAACCTCAGTCGGAATTTGTCTATCTGTCACTGAATCTGTGTATTCGTTGAATACAATGAAACAATCGACATGTTTCCACCAAATTTATATTTATATAATTTTTAATTTTATATATTTTTAAATTTACGACATCAATATAAAAATATAACCTAACTCGTATATATGTGTGTATATATATATATATAGTACTATACATATCATGTATAATTTAATACATATTGACACCTCCTTATACCATATACATGAATGTGCAATTACGCATACTGAAGAAAATCAAATGTTTTTATCGTTTAACAAATAAGGAGATAACAAGTTAATAAGTAATCCATCATTTACTTCGGCGAATGCTAAGATTCAAGAAATAAAATTCACAGTACAGTAATTTATGCCATTATTTCTGTACTCTATAAATATCACATTTTTTTATTATATCGTTGGTTTTTTTTTTTTACACATTTCGTAAATTTGACACGTTTCAGGACTCCGTTCAAGAAAAATCCGAAAATCAATGGAAAAGATATAGATCTGTACTTGTTGTACGTTGTCGTTACTGCCCATGGCGGATGGATAAAGGTGAGTCCACACTGGCATGTATGTATACATTTTTCTCCTCAGTTTTTCAAGTACTTTTCCCAACATGCCCCATGTACAAAAATATTTGATATCCATAACTTCATACGTAATTCTCACGTAACACAATGAGCGAAAATATCGGAAATATTATGTTTCTATGTATTATTAGCAAAACGTGTGAATAGAGTTTTATCACGTACCTGGATACGGTATATGCTCTCATTTTACACTCATTTTTACACTCGTTTTTACACTCGTGATCCTTTCGTTTGAATTATCGTTTCCACACTAACTTATATTTCTTGATCATTTCTCTTTTAGATTATTATCATTGCAAATACGTGCAATATACCAAGGTTCATAGGATGTTGCTTTGAATAAAAATAAGACACTATAATGAGAATATCTTTTTTGCTTCTCGTTATTCTTATATCATTTTATATAATAAGAAGAAGGATAATTTTATAATTTAATACTTAGAGTACGGATCACCCGTGTTCATACTATTACCATACTTGTCTACAATTTAGGCACATTGAACGAGGTGTATCGATCGTTTATCTTTTATTTTACTTCAAGCACAATAAGAAAATGATACTCGAACGTAAAGTTTATTGAATGTTTAGGCCTAACATTTTGTCTATTGTATTCTAATGGAAACTTATTTTGTCATGTTACAATACTGTGACAAAGCTTCGAGACACGCACAAAGTATTTATTTTCTCAGTGGACTGAGAAATAAAGAAGTAAATCTCGGATAAGCTTGCTTGGCCGTTAGAAAACGTGTAACTTTTATGAGACAATGAGAATTTTTATGAAATTTATTCGTTGAAGGGAGTACGATCTGTTTCATACATTTCGAACGACCCAATTTCCTTGTCGTCAAACAATTGGTTTTTCTCGGTTATATCCAATCTAGTTCGAATGTATTCAACCGTACGTGGAGCAACATTTGTTCGCAAATCAGTTGCACGATCGGTTCGGGTCGTTCTGTCACATTCCGTGTTTTCATTCCAAGTTACACGGCAGGGTGTCCATCCTACCGATCAGGTACTCGATTCGGTTCTACGCATCGAAATCGCTTTGGCTCGTTTACCCAGCTCGAATTTCGAGTATGCGAACGCCTCGAGCGTCCGCGCACGCTCCTAGGCGCGGGAAGGACGAGTGATCGCGTGCTCTTTGCGACGGAGTCCTCCCAAATCTAAGACTACCAGACTACTAAGTATATATATATGATATATATGCAGCCCCCTTGAGGTAGAATTATTAAAAAATTAATAATCTGCAAATTAATTTGTAATGTGCCAAACCAAATTAAAAATGATAAATCAATAATCCAATCAAATACTAAATTTGATAGATACAACTTACTTTATAAAAAAAAAAAAAAAAAAAAAATGCATTGTTTTAGTTATATGACTCAAATTCGTAAAACGTTGGAACATATTTGTGACAAAATTTCTTCTTCGATGTTTCTTCTAATACGTACTTTTGCCCTTCCCCTCTTTTCTCTTGTTTCAAGTTCTATCGTTGAAAAAAAAAAGAAAAAGAAAAAAACAAGATTTGGAATTTTTGACTTGGGGTACTTTACTGCTAGAAATACGCGAGGCTCGATCCATCACGCGTGATTAATAATCGAGCAATGCGCCCCGGAAACGCGGGAAAACGATTGTTTGGCGAAACGGGTACACTCGTTCGTCGATCACGTGCTTCGAAAATGAAAGCTCCTGTATTACGTGAAATCAAAGTAAATAACCTTGATAATAATTGCATAAAAGTGTAACCAAATTGCTACTTTATATCTTTGTCTATGATATTTTTCAAAGAAAAGAACAGTTCGCTCTACATGACATATTGGATGGTTACGTTATTTATTATATTAGAAGATTTTACTACCTGTCATTATACATATATCAGGTATTATGAGACATGACGACGGTTCACGTAAACGACGCAATAGTGTAATATTCACTTCTTTTGGACTACTAACCAGCTACAATCATCTATGCGACGTTTACATATAATTATATTCGTTTAATAGTCAAAGTATTTTATTTGAATTAAATTTACTGGGCGTGTACAGCCACGCGTTTGACATAAGCACACTTTTCAATAGCATGTGATGCATGTAAATATACATAGGTACGTATATTTCGCAAAGAGTGTGCAATTTTTCAATTTACTCGAGATACGCTTATGAGCAGGAAATACGTACGTGCATTGTACATGGATGTAAAACGCGAAACTCGATGCGATCTAGAATACAATTTATTTTGTTATACTTTTACACTTGCGATAGTTAGAGTCGAGCATATTGGCAATTTTTAAACACAGGAAGCTCGCTGTATACATTTTTCGCGATTAACCTCGCCTAACCTCGATTTCCGATAATCGCGTCTTTCTCATCGGGAGAAGACCCAAAACCAAAAGGTCACCGGCCAACGTTACACGACGTGTACGGCACGAGCTTGTCAAGTTTATAAACAGTAATTTACGCGCGCGTGTTGTCATTCATGCACGTGGATTGATACGTACACGTAACATTATGGTTAACGAACGAATCTTACAGAAACAAGAATGAATCGTGTTCGGGTATTTCTTACATTTTGACAAACATACAGTACTGTTCGCATAAAGCCAGATGCACGCTGACAGGCAATTGTCCGTAGACACGTGTCGTGCACCGATCAGCATCCATCTCTGGTGGAAAATGCGCAGACAGCGGGACGCAAAATTCAAGTTCAGAAACAATTCGTGGATAAAAAGCGGGACTACACCGACGGACGATTATCGGCAGACACGCGTTGTTTTTCCAAGTGAATTCATTAGCATTATTATCTTTTAATCGTCGACGTGTGTAGGTTTGGCACACATTTTAATAAACTGAATCGATTCGGACGTAATTTCGTTAACGTGTCGAATAGATTTGTCTTTTCCGGTGCAAAAGACCCTTTGAGGGAACACTGACGCCTTTGAGATGCTGCATTGACTCGATTCAATTCAGAATTCAGTCTCACATCTAACTTCTAACCATATTTTTCCACATTTTTTGGAAAATAAAAGCAACTTTACAAAATAGATCTATATATATATCAAAAAATTGCTGGGGTTCAGTGTTAAAATTTACGAGAGAGCCTTGTTCTTAGAACTGGGTTCACGGAGTGAAATTGACGATATCGAGTTGTCAACGATGTGTACACGTTGTGTTTACGTCATGTATCGATATCACCCGTACGAAGGTTCGCGCGTTTCTTTTCGCACGCTCAAATTCTCGGAACATTTATTCATCGAAATGTTCGCCTCGATGTGGTTTCTTCGTATTATGCGTATGGGAAACGATAGAATAGAATTCGTTTCCGTACAACTTTTTGCTAATGTAAATTTGAATTCGTTTCTTTTGATTATTTTATTTAACATTGGGAAACAATCTGTGAGGTTTGAACAGCGATTCAGGCATTTCGATGAAATAATTGGCCGTCGTCCGTTTGATTCACATAGCAGTTTTCGATTCGTCTAACGTAACGAGATCTCTTTGCACTACGATGAGTAACGAAGTGACTGAAATGATTTTTTAAACGCGATATCCTTTTGTCTGCTACTTGCCGCTGCTGCCATAATTCGATCGGTTTATTTTAGGATAATACGTATCTATTTTTTTCAAAATCAACCAATCTTTACGTTTGGTGATCGCAAAACTATTTCTTCGTTTAAGGATAAGTCGTAAGAAAAAGTATAGTAGCCGTTGTTGTATAACTTTTCAAATCAATATTGGAACGTTGAAACATGCGTTTTGTTGAAGATAAAATTTTTGCTGGTTGTTTATGTCTGCGTCGTTGTTTCGTCGCTTTTTCGTTATACTCGAAACACCTCCGTGTAACAATTTTCGCAGTTAAAGTAAAAGTGTTCTCAACTACTTTTTCGTTCGAAATAATTTATTGGTAATGCGCTTTTTGTATTCGAACGGGCTTCCGCATCCTCGTGACGGCGTTCTCCACCGGGATAAACCAAGGATATTTCTTTGCGCAATTACGAGAGAGACATACTGCTTCGGATCAAAAAATTGCAACCCTTTATAATGCATCGCTATAAGATTCTCTCAAATAGAATGTACGTTACATAGTTATGAAACAAGCTATTTCATTCGCCTAAGTTTCTGGATGATTGCTTCTCCAGAGTAAAAACCGTTGGTCTATGTTTCCTTATGAACCGATTCGACATTACATATATATATATATATATATATATATATATATATATATATATATGTAGTCGTATGTATGCACATAAATGTGGTACATAGGTATGCACTTGTGCGGTGGCAGCGCTACGGCATAACACGGCGAATCTTTTCACCTCTCTTCCTCCTCGTTGCATCTGGTAGCATCTTAACGTATACCATCCGTCAAAATAACCACTATACGCGTCCTTTCTTAAATACATTCGTACCTTCTATGCAATGATCCCCTATTTTCGCGCGTACAACTCTTTATAATTCGTTTCTCTGTTAGAATTTGAAATTTCTCGTTAGACGTTAATATATAATTTATGTCGCTTTCTACGTAAACTGAATTTGAAATAACTATTTGTAAGTTCGAGCATTATAGTTTATTCAAGTATACTTTACATTTGAAAATGAATAATACTCGTTTTACGTTTCATATCGATCGTTTCGAAGAATTAGAAAAATCATGATTTTTCTATAACGGATCAAGTCTACGGACGCCGCAGTCAACGATTTTAATATTCGTTCCTTTGTTGGAAATACTTCATCGAATTGTCACTTTCCGGGAAAGTCGTACTACAGAGCACGTTCCGCGCGACGAAAGGTCGCGTCTGGCTTCTTCTCGTTCCCTTCTCCCATCGAATCTCCTTTTTCAACTGGCGAAAAAGTGCAAACGCATATAGAGTCGAGAGGACGACTTATTCGTCGTCGAAGTTATCGTCGACCTGGGCACAACCCCCTGAAAAACGTGCATAACCTATACCACAGCGATTCCCAACGAAATGATCATGGTGATTTGTCCAGCGAATAGCAGAACTTTTACAAGAAACGAAATTTCATTGAACTTCTTATCTTTCCTTTTCTTTTTCCGCTAATTAAGCTTATTGATGCAGATAAAGAGGAAAAGATATGCCCATCATGGGAAATGCCCATTTCTAAAAAGTATTTTTACTTCTTTTCTCTTGTGTATTTATGTATTTATGAAATTTACAATTTTTCGATCTTCGTCTCGCGATTTTCACGCGATTCGAGATATCGCTTCGCGTTTGTCAAACGTCGACCGCAACAACGCAACGGTTCGCCCTCGAAAAGGAAGCGTGATGCATCCAAGCGCAAAACTGTGAAATTCGTTAAGTCGGACTGTGGACATTGCCGCAAAGGCGCCTTTTCCGTCTTGAGCCAACGAATTAAGCGTTAGCGGTCGAATACTGCTATAAACTCCAAACCAAGCCACAATTCTAGCAACTTTCGATCGATCGTTTCACCATGCTCGATGGTATCGCAAATCGCGATAGTCACGGTGCACCAACTATGCAACGACTTATCGAATCGTTTGTAATCGACGAATCAGAGAAAACGGAAAAGAACGAGATAGATTGAATTATTCCGATTGTAAAATGCTCGCCTAGAATAGCATCTTTTAGATCCTTAAAAGTTGAGTTGGGTTGTTGAGGTCGTTGAAGCCGAAATTAAGCGTCGTTCTTCGCGGAAATAAGGCGTAACAAATTTCGGCCAACCTGTTGATACGTGACGTACCCTCGTGGATTTTGACGATGCCTCTTTTTAAATTTGGTACTCTTAACCTACTGTACGTACCGATTACTCTGTATGGTTTTGGACCGTGAGTAACGGCTTAGGTTTCGGTTACCTTTTATTTTCTGACCGCGCGCGGCGGCACGAGGCGGCCGGCTAGGCTGTTATCACAAAGAGAACGGTAGCGATAAAATTGGCATTGACTGTGCCGTCACGTGTTTTGCGCCGCTTACCGCTTACCGCTTACCGCTTACCGCTTACCGCTCTGTATGATCATGACATTACGTGGATTTCTGCGGTTATGAGTGTTAAGACCTTTGTCGGGAAAGTTTTCAAAATCGTCCAGTTCCGTGGAAAATGATCATTTTCGGCTTTAGCGACTTAGAACGTATACTGGAAAATACACATTCGAACAAAAAATTTTGCATCTCGGATGCTATACTTTACCCTAGAATTTGTTCGATGATCGGACAACTGTTCCGGAAATCCAAACGTACGGACAATACGGAAGTCGATGCAAGGTCAGGGTCACTTGCAGAGAGGTATAATTCGGGGTGGGAGATAGATCATGAACCGAAAGTGGGAAGAAGCTGCGCGCAGAAGGGCGGGGGCAGGGGGGAGGGGAGGGGGCAAGGGAGCGAGGATGAGATGGCGCGAGTAGGGAATAAGAAAGAGGGAGAGAGAATATTATATGAGGAGGAGGAGAAGGAGGAGTTGGTGGTGCGGCGTACGAGGGCTTCCCCTCAACAAGTGTGATCGAAGCTCGCTAGACTATATAACCCGCGGCTGGGTCGCGACTACGCTCAGACTCGGAATGCATCGTGGAGTGCGGATCTGTGATTCGAGCGGGTTGACGCCATGTTCTTCGTCGCGCGCCACCGGCAGACCTAGTCGATCAATTTGCTTATTGCAACGAAGATAACGAGAGTATTCTTTACGGGGAAAATATCTTTAGGTATTTTGCCGTGTTCTTGCATTTTACGATCCATCGACAACTGATCGATTGGGTGGTTAAAAAATAACTTTTTGTTATTTAATTTACTATTTGACAAAACTTGCGTCGAAACTAAAGTATCAAAATCGTGCATCCTTCTTCTGTATAAAATATCCGCGATCGTTTCTCTTGAGTTTAAATCGCTCGGTGTAATTCAAGGTCAAGTATATGACATCAGATTTTTTAAATCTTGGACAAATTCTTAAATCTCCAACGATGAGTAAATTCGGATAATAACTAATCCGATCGATCGATTCTACGAAGTATAATACGTACCTTATAAGAACGCAAATTTTTTTCTCCAGTGACTCGTTACGGAAGTCGATTATGGAAATCAAGTCGGTTTTCCCAGCGTGCTTCTGAATCACATTGTTCTTTATCTATTAGCATATTATGTGTTTATTCTAAATCTACGCTCTCGTTCGAGCTCTAATTTAACGTCTTGAAGATATGTATAGAATACATATACCTCGATATATACGATACATATATATATATATATATATATCGAGATGCCCACTTAAAGTATCATTAAAATATTTTTAACGAAATAGTTTTTAGAATTATTTTTATTCAAATGGAAGAGTTAACGTTTCCATTTCGAATTTAATGACGTGCGTGTTTCGCACGCGTGAAATTTGAAAACATGCTAATGTAACACGAATCGTGAATTAGTATTACAAAGACGAACGAACTAAAATGGGATGCCAACTTTCGTATAATTTACTACAATTATCTACAGTAATGCACTTAGCTACTGTATCTTTGCCCGGTTAACTGTCGCAGCGTCATTCCCACCACTTCTCGGAATTGTTAGCACGGGGCGAACATCCGTCTTATCTCTTGCTCAAGGTATTTGTAGCGTGGATTGGTTCTCTTACGATTTCTTTGAAATTTTGACGATACGTTATTTAGTATATTATATATAAAAAAAATCATATACATGTATATATACATGATTCAATTTTTAAAGGGCCTGGTCTTACCGAAACGGAGATATTCGCCTTCAAAGTTGGAAGTTTTATCACGTAATCCCTGTAGTAAGTGGCTGAAAAGATTACATTTTGATTAATTGCGGGAAAACCGTTCTTAACAAAGTTGCTAGAAAGCTAATATGTTGCGTGAAATGGCTAGAAGAATCTTTTTGTAGAAAAACAATTCAACTCCGACCTCGTCGTTTTCCAATAAAAGTAACGCGAAATATGTAATTTTGGTGTGCAAAGTGCCGTATAATATGATGAGAAGTGCCGTTCTGGTCATTTCCGAATTGTTTGTTAGCGCGCGTGTAGAAAGTACAGACAGCCAAGAAATTCCTTCCTAGAGAGAGAATCTGGGACATGCGCGAAGAATATGACTTTCGAGGCTCCGCGTATGTTAGCTTCGAGGTGTATTGTCGCGCTACAAATGCCTTAATATCGTCGATGACATCGGTGTAGGTCAGCAAATCGATAAAATTTTTCTTTTCTTTTCCCGTATTTTATTATTGCAAGATTGCTTTTATCGGTATGCTGGCAATTTTGCGACGATAGTGTTTACTAGACACGAAGACGATCGAGTGATTTATTGCTGAACTTACTTTATTAATAGATGGTAAAATACGTATGCAATAGTCATTTGCCTGAATGTTTATTTTTTTTAGTTGTAGCATATATTGCTAGTTTCTAAGTTAGTAATTATTTGACACTTCTTGCGTGACATTTGTGACACGTTGATGCACTTGACGATACTTCTTTGCTCTCACCGTCCGTAAGCTGTATCCCCTTCCATTTTACTTACCTCCATTAAAAAAAGTCTTCCAAGTGCGTTTGTTAAGAAATTCTCCGCCTTCACAGGGTCGTTAAAAGGCTGTTCGCTCTTGGGAGGTTCACGACGTACCAACTTCTCGAAATCGATTGGTTTTTACCGCGCGACGGTCGCTTCGGCAAAAAGACGGAAAAGGAAAGAAAAGGAAAAAAAAAAAAGAAAGATATCTCGTATGTTCGCCCGGTTGAATTTCTCAGCGCGTTACGAGGCTAAGTCACTCTACTCTGGTTAAGGAGTTGTCGGCGTGAAGTGAAAGTGTGTAGACGTAGAAATTATTAGCGAGTCGCTGGTGTGTAGAGCGGATTCTTACAGAAGTAAAACGATTGGATAACTCGAAACTCATACTCGTGCGTGCACACGCGCATCAGAGCGCTCTCCTGTCTGAATACATCTGGAAGTTTTTCGCGAGTGCGCGCGGGCGGACGGGCGGACGAGCGGACGGGCGCGCGGGCGCGCGTTCGACCGCAAGAAATTCGAAATAAATTATAGCGATCTTCGAGCTGGACGTGTGTAGCCGGCTGACCGTTCTACGCTCGCTTTTCTAATCCATAAACTTGTTCGTGCTTGGTTAAAGAAATACCTCTACTGACTGCTACAGTCACGCAGTTACACGTGTAATGAAGTAAATAAGAGTCTTATTCAGAAAGCTTTAAATACTTTTCCTCTTCTTATATCACATTTATTATTATCAACATTGTAGATCGTTGTTGTTATTATTATCGAAGTTAACGAAGAGAACGAATTTGATTATAATTAGTATCTTTATAACGGGTATCTGATAAAAATTGGAAAATTATTAATTTATTACTGAAAATTCTATAGATTGTTTTGGGTACGAAATATTTACACGAATGCAACAACTTTAATGATTTATCCCATTAAATGAAATTACCGCCGATAATGTAACGTTTCATCTTTACTAACTATTACCTATCTTATGGGTACAGTGTTCGCGCTGAATTTTATGAATACAAGTTTCGAATATGCTTCGTATCGTTTATCGCACTAGGATTCTTTCTTTACGCTTCGTTTCATATACTTTATTTAATCGAAATATCACAAACACGACATTATAATTAACAATATACGTTTAACAGTAACCAATGAAAAGGAACGAGATGGTAATGAGAGGAGCTACTGTCCTAAAATGTAA
Source organism: Bombus breviceps (assembly GCA_014825925.1). NCBI lineage: Eukaryota > Metazoa > Arthropoda > Insecta > Hymenoptera > Apidae > Bombus > Bombus breviceps. The sequence goes on from CM026184.1 coordinate 15,799,667, forward strand.
TTCCTACAAAGGTAGACGCGAGCTACGTTATTCAGAGTTTGCGTGCCTTCGATAAATATATTCTTACGATAAAAAAACTTTAGCTTCTTATCTTTATTTCTGTTCTCTAATTGTAATTGTTTTCAGTCGTATCTAGAACGGTGTAATAGAACAGCAGCGTGAAACCAATGACAGTAATGAAATTGCAGAAAATGTGATAGCCTTATCGTGTGCATTATATGACCGCGCCTACTTTAAAATTGAAATCGTCGATTACTGAGATCGAGAAGAACCAGCGTGCTCGCAGTTGATCATTAATCTTCTTTCTATTAATCGAGATACAGTAACGTAGAAAAGAAATATACAGCAAGAGGAAGAACCGTTTCTTTTTCTTGTGAAATTTATCAAATATTTTGTTGTTAATAAATTTCGATCCCAGGAATATAAATTGTAAAATCGTGCGGCTTTTTTGACGAGTGCTCCGTTATTATTTCAGTTACAAAAATATTTCAGCCACATTGAAACGTATAATGCTATTTATACTCGGTGACCAGATGGAAACGTTAAATGTCGATCAAAGTCCTGTGTGAACTCGATATATAGTTCCTGGAAAATAACAAGTGAAGCTTAATATGTTTTGTGAATTGCCTTTATTTTTATTTATGAGAGATTACATATAATTTTGTTAAAAAGTAGCATTGAAAAAGGACGCAGGAAAAATTTTTACAGCCACGAGTAATGGTGTTAATTTTTAATGAAAAAATAAAATACGATGCAAATCCACGATGTCATGTACGTACGGAGTTATAAGAGTACAGAAATATTCGAGGTAATACGTTTCGCCTCCTCACATGTCGGTTCGCTGTTGCATACCAAGCGTGCTGGGTTCGTCAGTCTCGCACAGTTTGCTGCTAATCTAAATATTTTATCTGAGGTTCCAATTTCGAAATCATAGACCAGCTAGAGAATGAACGTGCTTCATTATTTTTAGCTATTTTCGGTCACACGAATGGATGATTCCAATTTTGCCGAATTCAATATTTCGTTAGAATCTTTGTAACGTCAAATGGAGAATTGTCTGAAACAAGCAAGTAAAGGCTTATCGTATTCTAAAATGTTTATAAGATTTGTAGAACATTTTTTATTTGATGAATCGAAGATGAAGTACAGTTCGAAGTGAGCTTCTCCTGGAGTTTGTCCGTTGCACGAGCAAGCAGAAACACACGTGTAAAATCACCGAAACGCGTTGCGATCGAGCGACCAACCAGATAAAAACATAGGCGTAAACCACGCGTAAAATAAATTGTAAAGCCTTTGCGTTTTATCGGGATAACGTGTGTTGTCAAAGAACCCAGTGGCGGAACATCACGCTCCTACCGGTTCCGGCAAGAAAAAGCGCGAGGCGGGGACAAGAGGAGGACGAGGAGGAGGAGGAGGAGGAGGAGGAAAAAAGAAAAAGAAAGGAGAGACCCCTTTGCAAACGAGAGGAGCCCCGGGAGAAAGAGCACGATTGCGAGAGCAGCGTAGAGTCAGAAGGATACGCTATGTACTTATGCAGAAAGAGACAGAGGGAAAGCGTTATACGTTCGCAAGTGTCCGGCTTGTTCAAGGGCGCGACTGGTATACGGGAGAGTCTTCGGATGGCCGTCAAATGGGCACGCAGCGTAGTCTGGCATTGGTCTGCTCGCTATACGCAGTGCGTGTAGCGTGCGAGGAATCCACGACGAAGTCGGTAATGCTGAGTCAGTCAGGTGCCGCGGCGCCTCTTACATCGCTTGTACTTGGAAATGGTAGGTGCGCACGTAACAGAGAGAAAGAGCGAGAGAGACGAAAGGAATAAGATATGGAACCTAAAGTATGTTAAAAGATCGGGATTAAAGAGAAATGTATTACGATTGACCGTAAAAAGAAAGGGAACAAAGGGAAAAGAAGGAGGTAATAGAGAAAAGAGAAAGGCAAGATATAAAGGGGGAATGAAATGGAAAGAGAAAGAGACGAAGCGCTATTGTTGGGTAGGAGAGGGAGCGGGGCGTTCGCTGGTTCGCTCCCCGGTGATGAGGTACGGTCGATATGGCAACGCCGCGCCCTGGTACACGCATACCGGCATCACTGCCCGCCCAACCATCGAACAGTCGGCAACGTCGCTCTGGCGGTACGCGGGGGAGGGGGCAGTCAAGCTCTCACACATCGAATGACGAGGAGACCGACCTCATGCCCTGCACACATGTGCAGCCGGGGACACCGAAGAGAACTGAGATGCCTGGCTGGTTGGTTGGTTGGTTGGTTGGTTGGTTGGTTGCTTGCTTGCTTGCTTGCTTGCTTGCTGCTGCTGCTGCTGCTGCTGTTTCGCTTGTTTTCTTGCCTGCGCGACTGTCCCACGCACGCGCTTCACTGACGTGCATCTCTGTATCCAAATTGGCCAAGTACTTTTCACTTGGAGATTCGTTTTTTGCTACGGAAAAAATAGGTATCAGCTCTCTCTCTCTCTCTCTCTCTCTCTCTCTCTCTCCTGTCTCTTCAAATTATTTAGCTTGTTCCATGTTCTTTCGGAAAAAATCCATAATCGGAATTCTCGAAGGAAGGAAAATGTTCGTTAAACGGAATATCGTTTTCATTGAAATATTAATCGTTTGACTGTTTGAAACGCGATGCGTAGGAAGCGTTTACTTCTCCGTCGTTAGACCCCTGTTTCTGAAAATAAAATTGATCAAAAACGGTATATTCTTTATACGAAACGAGGCTGTTTCGCGTACCAAGTGCTTTGACAAGTATACCTTTCACGGATACGTGAACGTACATACACGATACCGTTAAATCGACCAATTGAATGGTTCGACGTCGAATTACGTACATATGCTTCTTTTATAGCGCATTAAAGTATTACATTGGACTGGTTTCAAACGTGCATGGCATCGTTTATAATACCAACATTGAACTTATACCCAAAAGGCTAAAGAAACGTCAAGTTTATCGCAAGAGCCTATATAACCCTGTTTCGAAGGATCGAGCTGGTAAGATCGGATCGCTGGCTCGCGAACGGTATTACTTCGATGGTCGCATGATTCGCTACAGTGGAGGCATTCCTCTTTTTTGCTCGTCCCTCGATCGTAGGTAACGACACCTACTACCTCCTTGGCGAATGTCGCGTGTGGTGATGCCGTACGATCGGAGTAGCAAGTAACGCGAAGAGAAAGAGATGGAAAGAATTGGAAAGCGAGAATCGCTCGAGTGGAAGGGAGATGGTGGCATGCCGCGGCGTTGCCATTCTGTCAGCCGAGGGCAGACCACTTCCGAGAGTACGCCTCGTGGCGGCTATAGTGCGGCAACGTTGCTTCGACAAGATTAAATAGAGATAGCCTGAGGTATACGCTCCGCCGTTGTAAGATGGGCTCACCGTTAGTCGAGGAAGAAGTGAGACGGATAAAGGACAGCTAAAGGGAAGCATATCGCCTCAATTCGAACTCGTCGATCGTTCTCTTACCAACGCGAAAACGTCTAACGCGTAACTTTTTAAACGCGTCGCAGCCGTTGTTGACATTTCCTTTTCGTTTCTGCGATTTTTCCTTTAGTTTCTTTCTTTCATGAAAATTAAAAGTGTATTTAGGATGCATATCGTGTATATACTGAAACGTTTGGATTAGCGGAATAAACGTTATTGTCGTGAGATTGGAAGCAGCCGGGTAACGCAACTAATAAACCATACGACGTATTGTCGAAATACGTTTCGACACTAAACGTTTTAAGATGTGTTCGAGTATTGGACGATATTGTTACCAAGTTGAAAATAAACCATTTGAGAACTAAATTACAAATATAAATTGCATATCCACGTTTGAATCGATCAACTTTCATTGTATACAGTTTATAATTGCAAACGAAGTATCCCATTTATGGTTTGATCGCTAGTGCGAGCTACTATGCGTTAACGATTGTAACGGGGGACATTCTGTATCTATCGTATACGGATAAAAGTGTGTTCGACTTGCCATTGTCGCGACTCCGGAAGCAAGTTGGTTCAAGTTGACGCGTTATAGAATTTCTGGTACTGCGTCACCTTGACACCAAGTGAAATTTGCTATTTAAACGAAATACAAAATATAAATAACTTGCCTGTACAATTAAAAAGATATGTTGCGTACGAAACACTAGAGTGGTGGCATGTTTAAAGTCATCCAACGTTCCTACTTACGTTTCCAAATTCTACTAATTCAGAGTCTTCTAATTCATTTTTAACGAATCTCGAAACTTTCCATTTAGGCACGTCGATATATAGAAAGTTGTTGGCGTCGTGTTGCTTTTGTCTGCGAACAGAACTCGTTGGAAATCTTTCGCGAATGCTTGCCTCATCGAGCGATCGCGTTTGTGGGTGGGGTGGGCGAGATAAATACAGTAGCCCCCTCCCCCATGCTTGGAAAGTATCTCTCTCGCGTATAGAACTCTATAGAGGTGGAAAAATTGTCAGAAATCTTTTCACGTACATAAATATTTAACACCGACGTGTTAGAAGATACGACGTTTAACCTTGGAAAAATATGCGAACGATTATGAATCTATTATTTCCTTTTAGAATCGACCTATCGCATCTATCTATATGGTATGCGCGGGTTATGGTACTTTTTCATTTTGTATCACGAAGGGCTATAGTAATGTTTTGCCACATCGTACGAAATCGTATTTGCGATCGTAGCCGGCAAACAGAATTAGGAAATTGCTGTAAAATCAGTTGGGCACCGAAGTATGCTTGTTCGGAACGATCGTCAATTAAACTAAATTAAACGGTTTTTCAGGTTAATTAGAAAATTCCGCTTACTCTTCGTGCGTTGCTCTCGAACCAAGGCGAAGAAATTTCGTGAAAATGTAGCCGATTCGTTCGGTTCACGAGTGACTCATATATGCAATTCCGAGTATCAGCAATTCATTGGTAGGAGCGAGGCTCGCGTTAATTTACGACCCCGTCGTATTTCTTCTACCGATTCTGTATATTGTATTTATATATTATATAGGAGGATCTATGGTAATTAAAGCTTTTTTGTCGTTCCCATTTCTGCACCGTGCAGAATACAGAGATACATGGGTATTAATGGCCTTGGCCGAGCAGTTGGTAAGCCATCGTTCGAACACGAGCCATCGCCAGAGGTCACTGTACTTACCTTTTCTCTTTCCTCTTGTTCGCTCCGTTCCTTTGTCACACCGGCTTCGACCCATTTGCGGCGTACGCATGTTCGCGCGCTTTCCGTGTCTTTCTACTACTTTGTCTCGTCTTGGCCCGTTGGGGCGAAGCTTTCTCGCCAACTTGTCAGCTGGAACGTCCGCAACTGTGGTTCTCTTTTTAACGAGAAACACCTTTTGCTCGCCAAGTTGAAAACGAATGCTTCTCCGCAGCTGGTGTTTTCTTACTGACTCGATGCTGGTTGTGTCGTACTTTCCGTCGATTATTTTCGATATTCGAAGAAACAATTTGCGATCATCTATATAGGATCGAGCGAAGATATTTTTATGAATTAGAGTCGGTAGAATATCGATTTGTGCGTGACTTTAGAGAAATTGGTGAATCTTGCAATATGCGAATACGTTTGTGCATTTTTGTAATACTTTTGTATCGATCTGCGCGTAAAAGAACCACGCATAATTTGCCCATGAACGCGAAGATTCGAAATATTATTTAATTTTTGACATTGAAAATGGTGGAAAAGCTGAGCGCGCGTTTCTTAATCTGTATTATCTGTGGCGGCAGTCTGGTAGCTGGATAACCCGTTGGCACACGCGCCATTAAAGAATGATCGTAAAAGTGGCGGTAGTTATCTGAAACGAGCGTGGCGTTCGGTTTAAGATAAATCGTGCCGTCGCGGTCTAATCCTCGCGTTATTAATACTCTTGTGGTTCGAGAAGTAACGCGTAACAATAATTCCCATTATCGCATTTACGTGTTATCTGTAATGGATTGAGAATTGAAATTTGTATGATTTTTAGATGCCATCAAGAGGGTTAGCTGTTCAAATGAGGTGATGTTTTGATGAAAACGAGCGAGTCTGTACAAACTAAATCCTGAATAAAACTTGTGAAATTCAATTATACGGTATTTCATTCATTTCTGGCGTTTGATTATATTTCTAACGTTATGCAACGATCGTTAATATTCGAAGAAAAACTTTGGGTTACGCGGTAAAAGTGAATTGTTTTTACGTTTAAGGGAAATATTATTATTATTGTTGTTGTTGTTGTTGTTGTTGTTGTTGTTGTTGTTGTTGTTGTTATTATTGGAGGGAAATTTACGCGAAAGTCGCGCGTATTTGCGAAGCGTATCGCCACGCATAGAATCGTAAAAGAAAATGAAAGATTCGATATTATTAAATTTTATTTTCAGTTTTCAATGTTCTGCAAATTTTCAAGCGATGGGAATCGTAGTAGTACCCAGCTGTTTGCAAGGAATATGGTACAAAGGAAAATAAAATTGTACCTGAAAAAGTGTTCAGTTTTCTAGACATTTCGCTTCGCGTCATTTCGTTCTACGATAGGAGGGAATTTTTGATAGATACTGCAACGTGGGCGGCCATCGTAATAAGTCGAGCCTGGCGGATACGGTATCTCATTGGAACACGCTCGTCGCACTGTGACTCTGGTAGATTAGTTTATCTTATGTAACGAGTTTTAGTATGGAGACAGAGAAAGAGTATGGCCATTGTTTGATTTGCGACAACTGTGTGCGCACAACGTGGCAGTCGCACGAGTTCGCAGATGTGTCTCGACTGTTGACCGTCGACCGTCGACCGTCGACCGTCGTGTTGCGTCGGTTCGAGCTTTTCGCCCGAAAAGCGTATTCATATACCGATATAAATATAAACCGCCCGTTTCGTTAAACGGCCGTTGCGTTTCGTGCTTTGCTGAAAGAAAAACCGAAATCTTCGACATGTTGAAATACATAAATGTTTTCTGTTGAATAAGACGTTGAAAGAGAAACGATAGGCTAGGAGATGTTGCTCGTAGCATTTCGACGTAGCACGAATATCGGTGTCCACGTCGATTCTCCGATAGACAGATTATCTTTCGTATTTTCGAAACGCACATGCTATGTACACACATACGCACGATGCACAACGCACGATGATCGTTCGTCAGGTAGCGGGGAATACTCGGGAATGTTTTCGAGCGCGCATTTATCCAGAAAGAAATCGAAGAAAACTGTATTTTCTCTATGAGCAAATTTGAAAAATCGATTTCTTCGTTGCTCCGTTTGCCTCTGCTATATCTCACCCGAGGTGGTAGTCGTACACACGTTGTCCGTGAAAAGCCGATGGACCGGACGAACGTGCTAACGGCGAGACATTTGATTTCTCGAAATGCGAGACTTCGAATCGCATACCGCGTTGATTAATAAATTATCGACCGAGTAATTTTCGACTCTACGTCCGATAAAAATTCTATTTATCGATGTAACAATTTTCTCGAGTATAAATTTGGTTTGAAAAGTTTGAAGCTAGATTAGAGTTAAAAAATTTAGTCGATATGTAACGCTTTTAAAATTTTTATAACTTGTTTTTTTATTTAATTTGAGAAATTCGGATTCGTACGCGCGTACGTGCAACAACGAGGATATGGTCCTGAAATAAAATGCCAAGTTTTTCGAAACACTGTTTCTGGCTAATATCTATCTTTTCATGTATTTTCATCGTTCAATCGCGAAACCGATCTTACCACTTATATAATCTCTTACGTGTACGCTTATAATATTATTAGTGTACACGCTATACATGCTAGTCTTTATGCGCATTGCCATTCGATACGAGAAATCTCGGAATTTCGCAGGCGATAGATCGCAGCATTCGAATCAGTTAGAAAAGATTTTTTTTTTTTTTAATTCGTTTGACGTTAACAAACAGACCGTTTGTTCCTATACGTCGAACATCGCGAAGAACCACGTTCGAGTAATATTATTTATTCAGATTTTATTCCGGAAGGATGGACTTTTGTTTCTACGTTGATCGAGTATTTCTCTCTTTCCTTTTCGCCCCTTTTCTTCTTCTTCTTCTTCTTCTTCTTTTTCTTCTTCTTCTTCTTCCTCTTCTCCTTCCTCTTCTCCTTCCTCTTCTTCTTCTTCTTCTTCTTCTTCTTCTTCTTCTTCTTCTTCTTCTTCTTCTTCTTCTTCTTCTTCTTCTTCTTTTTATTTTGTTTTCAGGGAGAATGCTATAAGCCATTAAAGTCTTAAATCTTTGTTTTCCCGTCTATCGACTGTCTGTGTATCGAACAACTGAAAATACAATTTGAACGTAAAAATTGATTGGAAAATCAAACTTGTCGCGTGCATTCGATAAACACGACTGATTTCTCGCGGAGTGTAGGAAGAAGAACTGCGCTACCAGATCCCGTCCGAGTAGTTACCGCGTCGTTACAGCATCTGTGATAGCGTTGCGATCGTCTATGGTAGAAGAAGGAGCGGCGGCTGTTCTTCTATCGTCGCGAATTACGTGGCCTCTCAACCGCGCGCATTGCGTATTCAATTGTCGTTGACTGCATGCGCGTCTATCACGCGGACGCGACCTCTATCCAACTACTACGCGTACCGTGAAACCGAACGCTCGGCGTTCATCGGACCGTCGATCGAACGATTACGCGCTACTAAAGTATAGGATATCGTAATTACCGCCAATTATCGGGCAAGTTGGCTGGCACCGCGACCAATCTCTCATATATCTGATATATAGTCGCGTTTATCGCATCGTATTGTTTCGAAGCTGTGGAAATGTTTTTGGGAACACGACGACGCCCTACGCTTAACGCGAATTCTTGTTTTCCGCTTTCAAGAGGTGTACACATTACGTACAATTACGAGTCGATCTTTCTCGATATCGTCCTGGTGCTCGTTCGGCCTACGAACAAAGTTGCCATATGTTTCGTTGCCGAATCGTGCGACGTAATTATGGAAGAATAAACGAGATCTATCGTATTATAATGGTACAACGTGATAGAATAATATGGGCGGTAAAACAAGCCCGAACATAGAGCGTGTCGCGGTGTTGGACAGAAGGCACGCGGGGAATCGAAATTTCGCCGCTGCAAATCTTCGATCGATACACCAACATCGTCGTTCGATACCGCTCGAATTTCAGAATATCATTCCGAGTCTGCGCTCAATCTCGCGCACCTATATGCCAAGGCTCTGAAAAACGCTCGCCGCCAACTTGCGAACCTGTCTATACGCTCTTCGTACGAGCAAGCAGCGTCCCTTGCGCGTCAGCTGCCTACCAACCCTCGAAGCAGCCGCCGATGGTTTGACGCGGATATCCAGGTGATCCTGGGCTTTCCGTATCGGGCCGCTACTTCCGTTCGCTGCTATACGCTCGTGCCTGCTCCCTCGCGAGTGCTCTGGCGCACATAGTTAGGCAGCCAGGCGCGCATACGCGCTCGCTCTCGCTCTCTCCCCCTCCCCCGAGAGAGGCACCGGCGAGAGCTCTCCCTATACGTGTACGCACGCGAAGACTTCTTCGTCCGTTCGCGTTCATTCAGAGTTCACAGTCAGTCAGTCACCAGCACACCTCCACCGATCAGCTGATCCCGACGACGACGGCAGACTGCGCGTCGCCAACCCCTCCGCCCTCCTACCCTTCTTCTCCACACCCGTCCCTCCTCCTCCACCTCCTCCTCCTCCTACCTCCTACCTCCTACCTCCTCCACCACCTCCTCCTCCTGCTGGTCGTTCTACTACTACTGCTGGTACTGGTGCCGGTGCCGGTGCCGGTGCCGGTGCTGGTGCTGGTGCCGGTGCCGATGCCGATGCCGGTGCCGGTGCCGGTGCTGGCGCCGATGCCGGTGCCGATGCTGGTGCCGATGCTGGTGCCGATGCTGGTGCTGGTGCTGGTGACGGTGCTGGTGTCGGTGCTGGTGTCGGTGCTGGTGCTGCCGTTACTGCTGGTGCTGCTGTTACTGCTACTGCCACTGCTGCCCCCTCACCCTCTGGTGGACGATCAGCTGACTGAGAACTGTCAGTCGTGTGCCTGCGAGCTCACGCGATGGTGGGGCTCTCCGAACGATCCAAGCTGCTTGCTTTTTGCTGTACAGGACCGCGACGCGAGACGACGCGCCGCGCCGAACCACGCGACACCGTGTCCCGTGCCGCTGTCCTCGCCTACGCGAATCTCGCCGACGATTCGGTTACCGACCGTCGTGCCAGGAACTAGAAACCGATACGGCTAACTGGGTTGGGTGTTGCAGTGATTCGAATGCGAAGGATACGGGGTAAGAAGGTTAATAGTTGACCCCTTATCGTTATCGAGTGGCTGATACATCTGGAAACGCGGTGCCATTCGTCGGAGAACCTTCGAACGATACATGCATCCATTTCGATATTTACCTGAGCCCAGCTTGGTCCACCGTTTCGGCACAATAGAATGCCGTTAATAGAATCGCTGTCATCTCTTTGCCTTTTTCTTTCGTTCGAACGAGAACCGCGTCACGGAGAACCGGATGGATACTTTTCCGTCGATCTCGTCGTTTCTAACTTGCAAATAACGGAACTCGCTTGTTCCATTTAAAAGTTCCAACTTTAAGCGTATCAAAATTCAACGTCGAGGAATTGGCTTCTTGACGCGCGTAAAGAATTTTGCGAACAAATCGATTTCGTGTCTCGGGTACACCGATCCTGAAATTCCCCTAATTGGTACTCGATGATCGAGACGCTGAGAATAAGTTGCGATCGAAGCAGGTTTGCGCCTTACAATTAACCACGTTGTTTGGATTTCTTGCTCGTATCGCGAAGCATCGAGCCGAGCGGAAACGGAGAAAAACGATCGCCGTGATCTCAAGTAGATCTCGAGTCGAATGTTCACCGGGGTGGTACTTACTTGGTCGGTATTCTGGGAACAACAGGGTTCTTGGCTCTCTTCGTTGCGTTTATTCTCGATCGTCGCCTGTGGAATTTATAATAATCCATCGGTGATCTGTGTATCGTCTGGCGGATTCGGAAATCGATAAATTGGCAGGTGTTTCAGACGATTTTGTTACGACAGACGCGCTTTGTACGAAGAGACATTCGTCGGATCGTAATTTTAATCGTAGCTGAATTTAACGAGACGACGGTAACGATCACATGCGACCGTACGCGCTTTTGATATTTGTGAGCAGTTTGTGTTTCTTACAGATTTATCTGGTTCTTAAAGAAGAACGCACTTGTATCAGCATTTTTTTTATTAAAACCCTCGATCGATCTCTTCGACTTGGTAGCTGTAAAAGAATCTCTTCGTAAAACGCGCACGTACGTTGTATGTTTGTTATAGCATTTTCATACCGGTTAATTAGATTCGAGTGTATGAAACGCAGTATCGTTTACTAGTAGTTTCGCAAGACCAGAAACGTTCAATACCGTGGAAAAGGAGTCGTACAACGTACGTACGTAAGTGCAAATATTTTTTAGAGCCACTCGACGTATGTTGCAAACGATGGAAAGTCGCTGCAAACGAAAACGGATACGTTGATCCGTAGGAACGCGAGGATTAAAACATCCGCAGCTCGACCCAAAAATATGCCGACGAATCGTGGATACTACGTCTGGCGGCATTGTCGAGATCGCGGGTCGTGTCGAACGGAACATCGAAAGTATAGGACGTCGATGCAAAGATTTATCCTCTTTGTGTGCGCGTGTGCGTGTGTGTGTGTGCGCGTGAGTAGCGTCTTGCCGTCGGTTTCCAGCCCCACGTACGATACACACAGCTGCACTGCGTCGGCTACGTCTACCGGTTTCGCCTCACCTTACTTCATAGTCGGACGAGAGACAGACAAATGCATCAACGTGCTCGTAATTTCAACCAGTTCTCCGTCTCCTCGAGCAGATAGGACGATCGGAAAATATAAAACGCGAAAAAGCCGCGAACCAGTTCGCTGCTGAAAAAGTAATTCGTCGTTGGTAATAATTGTGGCAAATACGTGATATATTTTGCACGGTGGGAAAGAAGAATGGAGAATTGCATCGTGTAGAGTATCCTATTGGCGTGCCTATCCCGTTTCGGCTTGCGTTAATTCGTTCGAAAAATCCGAAGAAATTCGAATAAAGGTATTTTTCTACTGCGCGTGAATTTTCTTTCTCATGGTCTTTCGCCGTCGTAAAATCTCTGCAAGTACATCGCAAACCATCGTATCATCGCTAGTGTCGTCGTACCTATTCGATCGTTCGATCGGTCGCGATTGGCACGTTCGTGTTAAAATCGTAGGCACGTAACTGGTGTCTAACGATTGCCCGAAAATAGTAATAAAATACTGCGTGTCGCGAACAACGCGAACAAGTTTGAATTGCTTGGACAGAGATACGTACATATATACGTCGATCGTTTCTGTGACAGAAAATCGGTGTTGTATTCGTTTCTTCGATATCGCAAATACGTAAATAACGAAAAATATACAGCAAGGTAATTACGTCGGATCAATTAACGCAAATAAGAAGATGAGTTGTTCGAACGGAACGTATCGTTCGTATCGCCGCATGTACATGAAACATGTGCGCGAGAATTACGAATTAGCGAATTCAAATTGCGTACGATATTTGCTTCGGGTACGTCGCGTTAAAGCGGCGAACGACCAATGCCGACGACAATACCGACGTAACCGTGGAAGGAACGAAGGGATCATCGGCGTTATCCGTTCGTTGGAGACGTTCGAAACGATCTCTCGGTGTGGGTAACGCGGCTGACCACCGGAAGGCCGCCCGCCATCGAGAAGCGATCTTGTAGACGAGGAGCCGCCGGCTATCCTCACCACCGTACACAGCGGGGATGATCGGCGTGGTAACGGGGCTCGGCACACGGTCGGTCGCCGATGTAACAGTCACCGGTGGCCGCCGCAGCCGATGTATCTGTTCAACGACGAGATCGAGACTGGTTAAAATGTCGGGTGCGAGGCACGCGGCGCGCGACGCGACGCTGGAAACGCGAAAAAGCCGAGCGATAGAGCGCGAAAACGGCGGCGCGCGCGGAGCCATAGGCCAGAGAGCGTAGCTGGCGGGCCGGTGCGGTGCAGCATGGACACCGGGGCGTTAGGGAGGAGGGGAGCGTGTGCGAGAGGGGGCGGGAGAGAGGGGCAGAGAGAGAAAGAGAGAGAGAGAGAGAGAGAGAGAGAGAGACCATGTCCTACCCCAACGAGCACGTGGTGGCAAAGACACTTTCATCGTGCAGTCCCTCGGAGGCGAACGAACACGTGGATAGCGTTCGACGCTCTCGAAGAACGTCTCCGCGCATGCGCTGTGTAATTCATACTGTCAAGGTCAAGCAAAGTCGCACGATTACAGCCGAGACGGGGGCATCCGCGTGTGTGCCGGTGCTGCTATGCTACCTAATCGGCGCCAGTAAATCGCGCCTATGTATACGTATACTTGGACTGGGATGTAATAATAGGCAAGCGAGCGTCCTCTTCGTACGCTCTAGACCCGCGCTCTTGCTTCTTGCTTCTTGCTGCTCTCGACGAATCGGTAGTCCGTGTCCGTGTCCGTGTCGTTCGTAAGGCGCGTAGAACTTGGCGAAAATAAGGAAACGCCCCCTTTTTTTTTTCTTTTTGGAAGCGTGTGGGATACGGATTTGCTCATCGCGAGCGCCAAAATGTCAAAATTTGTCCCAGGTGTTAAGGCTACCGTGAGATACAGTCGAAATGGTAAGTTTCAACTTTACAAGCGATATCTCTTATACCGAAATTCTTTCGAGTTCGAGACACGCACGCTATATCAATTTATCAATTTATCTCGGTATCTGTCCCTCTGCCGCCACACGCAAGCACACAAAATGACGCGAAATGGATTCTGTCCCTGTGTTCCTAGACTCGTGGCAGGACGAGTCGGCGGTAATGGTGCCTTCTGCCAACCTTACACAAGGGGCTATTCAGAGGGCGAATGGCATGTTTTGCGTTATTGTTGGTTTCGTCGTGTGGCGCGCTCGACAATGACGGCGCTCGCTGTGCATTGTTTCTGGTGGTAAAAGAGGATAATGGTGTATCGAGCGTGAATGGCGTTGACGATGGATGTTACGCGTTGCATAGGTTATGTATTATGATTTTACTTGGATGACCGGAGCGGTAGGAATACGATTGGCGAGCATCGAATATTAATCTTTGGATGCCGCTTTCAGTGGCAGTAAGTGCGCGTATATAAGCGTATATAAGCGTATATAAGCGTATATAAGCGTATGTAAGCGTATGTAAGCGTATGTAAGCGTATGTAAGCGTATGTAAGCGTAACGTGGCAAGATGCTACTGCAAGTGGCACGTGTTTATTTTACTGGTCGTTAAAAGCCGGCGATAGCGATGCTCGTTGGCGATAGCCAGCCAACCACCCGTTTTGTTTTATTTCCAGATTGTTAAGTATCAACGAGTCGTAAACCGGAAATCTAGCTCGTTTGAGAATTCTTCGTTATTCTCGATTCAGCGTGGCCAGGTAACGACGAATTATTAAGAAATCGTAGGAAACAAATGGCGATAAGGTGGTTGCAGCTTTTACGACCATGCTTATTTTTCGTCGCGTCGTATTATACGTTGTACTCTTTTTATAACATAACGTTATTATAAATTATACACGCTGTTCTTTTTAGACTCTCTCTATATATTTTGCGAGAGACGAATGATTTTTCAATGATTTCGTTCAAACGACCGGAAATGCGTGGCCAGTCGTAAATCTCTGAAATTTTCATCGTCGTTTCCAGTTTCGCTTTTTATTCGCAGCGTTTCAGTTTCTTAGTACCGTCGGTAATACTACGTTTAATCGCATCGTTAGTCATATTTCGTTCTTACGCGATTCCTTGTTTTCGCTTATTCTTTCCCGATCTCTCTTAATTAAACGTGGAGTGGCGCGCGACGAGTTCGCGTTGGTTGTTTTACCAAAGCTGCTTACAGTTTGTCACGATTTCCTTCTCTCCGTCTTTCTATATGGTTTCTCCGGATCAAACAAAAAGTTGCAGCAGCTCGAAGCAGATTCCTGTTAGCTTCTTTGTCGAGACTGGCAACTACTTCTTCCAGGCGACTTGCCTTTCTTACCTGCTTCTCTCCCCTTCGATCGAACGAGGCGCGCGCTAGCCTCGGAGGTTCGAGCGAGTTCTCGTTGGCCGGTTCTTCGCGAGGGAACGAACGAAGAAATTTTTCAACGTACAAGTATCGCAGATAAGGCGGAAGAGCGTAACTCACTTTAGACTTTGATTCTAATTATTTTCGTTTTATCGCGTTATCGGCCTTATACCGTAGCCTTATGTTACGTACTAGCCGATGTAAGCGGTTGATTATAGCGTGTGACGCGATACCGAGTACCCGGGCGTACGTATTAATCGCAGGGCAGCAGTTAACAATCGGAGCGAGAGATCAGCGTTTGTATGAAAAGACAGTGTCTGGCCGTGTTTTCGTTGAACGATATACCACCACCTAATACGACGGCTTCGATACAGATCGTCCCTGATAGATAAGAGATAGCGCGCATTAACCGCTAATAAAAGGTTGTCGAAGTTGAGGTAGTTCTTTATCGGGGGAACAGAGAACCGTAAGGCGCGAGGTATCCCGATAAATCTCGGGTATCCTAACGTCTGCGTTTGTAGAATGTCCGATAACATCGGCTAAACTATAAAACCTCGTCTCCGTGTGTTTACTAATGTAAATCTTTGCGTCTCTTTCTTTCTTTCTGTCTTTCTTTCTTTCTTTCTTTCTTTCTTTCTTTCTTTCTTTCTTTCTTTCTCTCTTTCTTTCTCTCTTTCTTTCTTAATTCCTTCTCGATTCTTTTTTCACCTTCTTATCGTCACCTTCTTCTCACGCGTCAGCGATTCCGCGTGCAAGGAAACCTCTTCGATCTCGGAGGCGTGTCGCTGTTAAGACTAACTTTTTCCACACGAGAGAAACGATTGGAATTTATAGCGGGCTATTTAGCGCGACGGAACGAAATGTTAGCGTTTCGACGTTACGAGTATCGACGATTAATTGGCGAGTTTCGAATTACGTTTGCCGCGTGGAACGTTCGACGTTGGCGAATATTCTAGAATTTTGTCAGATTCGTGAAAATAATTACGCAAACGGTTTCCCCGCGGAACGTGATCAAATATTCAACCTTGACGATTTTCGATTCTACGTTCGTGCGAATTCTCGCGGAAGTTACGATCCTCTCGCCGCATCTTTCCAGAAACCTTTTTCTTCGTCGGTTTACACGAATCGACGATTCCGGAAGATATACCGGGAACGCGGCTCGTGCGCGCGTTCTTATTTGCCGTGCTGAACCGATCCGTAACAGTTTCGGTCGCTTTGTCTCGTATCGCGGCCACGTTTCACCGGCTATGTTTCACGGCTATCGAATGCCGTACAGCTAAAACGCGTAATCGCAGTTTGGTAGCGCGATATACTCTCGGTATACGCGGAGGACGGAACGGTTTCGTTGCGATTTTGGAAAAAATTTTATATCGGGCATTCAGCTACAACTGTTTATCGAAGCAGCGACAACGTTCGAAAAATTTATTCCTACGCGACGCGCGCGTCGAATTCGAAACGATGAGTCGCCATTGATCTGTCTCGTATCGAAATATCGAAAATGGGATTTAACGTATGTTTACGTCGCTATAACGCCTAAGATACACGCTGCGCGTTTCTATAAAAGCGTTTCTCCTTCGGGGATTGGCGAGTGATCGACACGTTGTAATCGAGTGTTTGTCGCGGGACGATGAATTGCAACGTTGGTTAATCGTTAACGTTAGTTAAAATGAATTGTGAATTTGGGCGTTCTGGCGCGCAAACTTTGCGGAAACGTCTCGTTTCGCATCAGAGCTAGCAATAATTTAAGGTCCGCTTATATAACGCCGTACTACTAATTTCGGCTTTTCACGCGTTAAATGTGGCGGCAATTTTCACAATCGTGATCCAGATTTCGAAGGTCCGGATTCTGGTTAATCCGGATGCTTCGAAGAGACGGAATTGGTGGCCGGCTGGCTCCTCCCTTATTTATCTCAAGCCGAACGTCTATTTCGCGCGTTAAGACGCGTTTAAAGACGCGCGTAGTTAAAGGCTGGAGTCGAGAGCAGCAGATCGAGTTCGTCGACGGGAGTAGGAATCTTTACGCAGAACGGATTTGTTACAGCGCGCCAACGGCAAAGCGATGATCCGTCATAGGCGAACGCTGCTAAGCGTTCTTCGCACCGCGAGTACGTATCGACCGTTCGCAAACGCCGGTTTTCCGATAAAAATACCGAAACCGTTCGAACGATGCCAAAGACCGTGGTAACAAAATGTACGACTAATAGCTAAGCACGCTGCGCTAAAACGGAATTAAAACGAAAAGTACGCGTACGAGAAAGATATTCGCGGACGTACGATCGAGAGAACGTAAATCCGCGTGAGATCGGTGGTGCGAAGCGTTCCGTCGGTTGCAGCGTGCACGAGTTCCTTTCGATCGAGCGTTTCACGTTCATCGACTGATCGGATATTTATCGCGCGACGCGTGCTGCGTTCGAGCGGTTTTGATGGGAGAGGCCGATGATGTCGCGAGGTCGTCCACGGTGGGGCGCCACATTCTCGATTCGTAAGGTTGAACGTCGGGACGACGAGAATAGCGAAGAAACGGGCGCGGATCCAGAGAGCACTGACCCAGTATGTCCGTCCGTCGTCGATTTCGCTACTCGCTTCCCCCGCTCCGTTCTTCCGTCCTTCCGTTCTTCCGTTCTTTCGTCTTTTCGTTCTTTCGTCCTTTCGTTCTTTCGTTCTTTCCTCCTTTCGTTCTTTCGTTCTTTC